>JAOXXN010000051.1:0-10942 GCA_026770055.1 Myrmophylax atrothorax | reverse complement strand
CCAACCAACCAACCAAAACACCAAAAAACACATAGGAAGGATTTTAGAACTAAGCTGTCTTCCTGTGCTACACCACTAACTCAGATGTGGCTCTGGAAGGGGGTGCTTAGTACTGCATGAGTATTCCAGTCCAAAAAATGAGAAAATTTAATCGTTATAGAATACATTAATCTTCAGCCCAATTCTATGTGGCATTGTCAGCAGTTAATTTAAGAGCAGAGCTTCACAAATGGAAGATCAATGCAGGGGAAGTTTCTCTGAAATCGTAGTTTATGCTATGAGCATTGTTTAAAATCCACAGTCTAGGCAGAAGGGTGTCTGCCGTTAGCTGAACCAGGCAACCATTAGAGCAAAAACGTGAGATTACACATGTTCATGACCAAGCTTCAAATCCTTTACAGAATTCCACAGATTTCCAGAGGAGGGTATTCTACCCAAACCACTGATATTTTTAACTTGCCATACAATGCGTAGCATTGCCTCCACACCTTTGTACGCCCACTGATGCACTAAGTCAAAGCTGAGTCTGAAAGAAATAGAGATAAAAACCAGACACCGCAACAACATAAACCCAAAAAACCTGATATAAACCTGAATATTATTCCCAATTTTAGGCGTCAAGAACTGAAAGTGGGACAAGGATATCCATAACTTATAAAGACGTGTTTTAGAGAAAAATTCTTTGGCCCTGGATGTATCAGACCCAATAGATGAATGAGATTTGAACAAGAAATACACAGAACATTTGCACATATATATATTTTTGCTGATGGCACCTTAAAGAGAATGAAAGAACAGTACCAAAAATGACCATTCTTACTACATAAATTTAAACGCATGAAATAATGAACATTTTCCCACTTTCTGAACATACCATTATATGTATGTATGGCTTGGCTTTGCAAACAAAGATTTGGGAAGGGCTCTACCCACATATGGGTGTGTACTTCGAGACTGCGCAGTTGATTTTTCAGGCAAGGCACAGTGCGTGCAGAACTGGCCCCACCCTTTAACTCTTAAGGTTCATCTACCACTGCCAAGCGATCTTGGACGGTGACAGTGAAGTCCTCTGGACTAGAACTGACAGCCCCTGGTATTCCCAGGATGTCTCCCATCCAAGTACTAACCGGGGCTGACCCTGCTTAGGGCTTCCAAGATCTGCCGGGATCGGATGTCAGGGAGGCATTTAACTGTCTTACCATTATATATATACACTGTATATATATATGTATATATATACTATATATATGTGTGTGTATATATATACAATTATACAATTTAAAATGAATTTTTGTCACCAAAATCAGCTCCTGATGATATTCAAGCTGAATTGTAAAAGCACCATATTCATGTTGTGTTATTTATGGTGCTTTATTTATGGTGTCCTGTCCTTGAAAAGAGTTGCTTCATCCACTGGAACTTCCCAAGTCACTCAGCAGGGATTAATGTGGGGAAACATGAGTATGTTTAAAGTTCCCAACACCACTGCACTGTTGGAAGTACACCTCAGCAGGTCTGCAGATTGGTTTGTTTGGGGGTTTTTTTGCTCTGGAAAAAGAAAGGGTCTCACACCACCTGTCCTGAGGATAATGACTTTTTTCATTCTTGGTTAACACCTAATAGATACTGTCACATGGATCACTACATTTATTCCCATATCCTACACATTGTGCTTTACAGCCAAATGTGAAACTTCAGAGGATTTTATATTCAACCACAAAGCAATAAAGTAGAAACTATCTCAGGTCAGATTTAGTTAAGAAACAATTAGCAAAGCACTGCAGAGAAGTGGTGAACACCTTCCTGCCCCTCTGCCACCCACTGGCAAAAATGTCATGGAAAGAATTTACACTCTGGCTTCAGACACTTGCAGCAATTGACTTGCAAAGGCTTCTGCTGTCTCTAGTGGTTTGCACAGTCTCAGTTTTTCTGATATAAATTTTCAAGATTCTGCCCAATGATGAGTACTATGAATTATGCACAGAGTAAAAAGTCCATATCCATTATGATTTTACCTCTTAAAAAGACAGACTACTGCAAAAACAGTTTTAACAAATACATAAGGGAGAGTGATAAGCATTTATATTTGTCTTTCCAGCAAATCTTGTCTCACCATAATTAGGATATATGTTTATTCTTCCAAATCTTTCATTCCCTTTTTAAAAATTAAAAAAAAAAGATTGTCTATCTGATTAATAGTCAATGTTTTCCTCACACTCAAGCTTTCATTTGTTGAGAACAGCAAGACAGTTTTCAGACATTGCTGACTATGCGGCATGTGAAATTAACTAGAATAAGAACCCATGAAGAAAGAATCTGTGACATTGATTATCACGTCATTTTATTAAGCAAGGGGGGAAGGACAGGTGAGAGGAATTAGGGTGACATTATGACTTGCTATGAGAACATGGCACTGCAAAATATTTGCAAAAGAGTGAGGTATTTTATTCTTAGTTTGCTTCAATATAACCCATTAGATGTCCAGCAATAACTATCACCTGGCAATTCTGTGGTGCCCTGAGCCAGATTATTGACATTGTCAGGTGAATTTAGATCAAATATTGCTCATGGTAGAGAATCATCCTGCATGATGACAAATGATAATTATTTCTCCTTTGCAGAGGGTTATCAAAAATATAAGCCAGCTTTAGACTTGCAGAGAAAATTATGAAATGCTGCAGTGTTTTCTTTATGCAGTCCAGGGTCAGAATTACTACTGCATTTTGAGGGAACTCAGCATGTACTGAAAACTCAGATAACATGTATACTGATTGCAATCTGGTTTTTAACTCTTTTTCCAATAACTCTGATATTGATGATGGTGTCAATGGGGAAAATATAATTTCTCAACAAAATCAAATGTTATCAGTTGAACAAATACTCTTCTATTATTTATACTTTTAATAAGAAAATATGGCTTCTGTATCCATAACTAGATTTAAGAACTATATGACACTTGCAAAATTATAGTGTGTAATTTTCTGGGAGGAGTTAAAAAAAAATAAATTCTTGAAGCCTGAGAATATCATTTAACAAAGTCCAGACATGAATCACAGTGTTAAAAATGATTAGCATCCTTGATCCAAGTAAAACAAAAACTGAGCTGATTCAGGTGCTGTACAAATAAAAACCTTTCTAGCTCTACTTAGAACTGAATCTGAGTGACAGAGAGAAAAAGAAGTCTTAGCTTATGCCAGCAAGATAAAAGTATAGCACTGTTAGACAAAGATCTACATGGTACATCAAAAGGCTGCAAGGGATATTTAACTACTCCATTTTAATAATTTATTATACATTGCCAGGAAATTACTGCATTTTTTCTTGACTGAATGATGAAAAAAGATAACACAGCATTCCTTCTGCTTCTTACAGAGAACTTTTAAAAAAACCTCTTGAATCAACTCCACTGGCCACTGATGATACAATATTAAGATGCCATATTTGCTAAAGTAACCTGACAGAGAATCCATTGAGATGACAAACAGAGCAGACCCTGGAGTGAATATAAAAACATCTTCTCCCCCTGCTGTGAAAATAGGTGTATGAGCTGTGAATAGGACATGAACATCTCAACAAACATCTAGGGGTGTTCAGCTCCTAGTCCTGCTGGGATGACAATCAAGGCTTGGAAAAGTTTTCTTCAGCCACAGCACGTTTGCATTTGCATTGCATTTCCAAGCTCTGCACAAGCAGGAAAGGGAAGGGGAGATTCACAGGCAATCTTGCAGCCATCCTCAACTCATGATTCAAACACAGTCCTGAAGGCTTCCCATCATCCCTGCAGTGTGAAGAAGAGGGGTGGTATAGTTACAGGTCATGTCTTCCCTCTAACGAAACAAGTGGAAGCAAAGTAAGAACAAGTACCTCTTCTCACTAATCCTCTTGAATTTCCTTCCATATGTGTCACATGAATTCTAGTGTTTGCTGCAAGACGTGAAAAAACATAGAAAATTCAATCCTAGTATTTAAATCCACAGGCAAAGGATAAAAAAAAAATTATATATTAGCCTGCAGCAGCTCTTCTCTGAGATGCTTAGCTTCCAAAGTCCCTTGTCTAACTATAGAAAATTTGGTGAAAAGCAAGTCAAGATTAATCAGTCTCATTTAGCAGAATTATAAATATTTCCTATATTCATATCAGGATAGCAGTTGGCCATATTGTCAAAAAGAGTCTTGTAAATGGAAATGTCATAAATAAATAGATATGCCTTTTGGTTGATTTACTTCTTACTTAGAAAAAGGGCATGATTTTTTCATCAGGAAAAAGAAAATTCAATAATGTTTCTAGGCACTGATTTGAAAGAGTAAATTCCAAATAGAAGCAGACAAAAAAGCCCCCCCAAAAAAACCAAAACCAAACCAAACAAAAAAAAAACCTCACAAAAACTCCACCAAAGAAACAAACAAAAACCAGCAACAAACCTGATTATCTATTTGACCATGAGAATCAATTAATGAATGTTGGGGTTGAGATTTTAACTGGTTATTGTCAATGATTACACTGTTTAGACTCATGATTGAAGGTTCCATGCAGCAATGCAGCACAGTCATCTCTGTTTTTTGGAGGGGGGAACTGGTGCAAACCATCTATAGTGAGCCTTAGCTAAATCTCAACTCTGTGCCCAGAACAATCCAAACTCAACAAACTTCCTGTTGTCCATTTAGTCATTCTGGAAGCATGAGGACAGAGGCAGAAGAACAATGGAATGAAGTTCAAGGAATTTTTCTCTAGGCTCACTTACATATCATGGTGCCGCCTTTCGAGTAACATTTCTTCTGCAGCGTAGGAATAGCCAGAGAGACCTTACAACAGCAGGAAAAGGTAGACATATGGGCTTACCCAAGTTTTGATTACCTCTGCAAAACATTGAATTATTATTCCATACCTTCAGACCCCAATATGTTTGGGGTTTTTTCCCTGACAGAGTTTCACCTCCACATCTGTCAGGAACAGAGAACGAAAGAAATTGGAATTTTTGCTTATTTTTCAGAAGAATGCTACATTTTCCTTTGTTTTTTAAGCTTTATATTACTTTCCCATTTTGTGTTTTTGCTTTCACAGGCAAACTGCTTGTGTTTTCTTTTTTTCAAAGTTCTTTGAAAATTGATTTTTTACATTTTAATTAGAAATTCATCAAGAATATTTTTCTCCAAAGTTGAAAAGTAAGTTTCAGGCAGTGATTAGATCCATCCCCTAAAATTTCCACAGTTTTTACAATCAGTGAAAAAACTCGAGCATTGACAAGCTAAAATAAGAAGAAATATGGTTACTTTAGCTGCCAGGAATTGTACCAAAATGACAACATAAAAAAAAAAAAAAGAAAAAAAGTGCATTTTCAAACATTCTCAGATGAAGTAACTTTATATCTCCAGAACCCCAAATCTCTATGTATTCTCAAAAGAAACAAAAGTGAGTTCATACCTTCTCCATGAAATTTCTGTGGAAGTCATGGGACTTGCAAGAATTCATTTCTAATCAATTTTCCAAACTCAAACTGTGGATCTACCCTGATGCTGAGACAGATCTGCTTCCAAGTGGGAAGGTGCTAAACAGAAATCAAGCAGTTGCAACTATGGGAGCCATCATCAAGCAGTTCCTTCAACAGTTGTTTAGAAATCAAGCAAAGCTAACCTCATTTTTAACATCTCTTTAATTTTTCTGTTCTAGGCCCTTTTTTTTATTGTTATTCTGCATAAAAGGAGCTGGATTAAGTACTAACACAGGAAAAAAATTATGTGTATGTTATACGTACCTTAATAACATTATATCTTTATATTTTACCACAAGCTAGTTTTTAAAGTTGGCTTTAAAGAGCCATGCCAACTAAAAACATATATGTGCTCTATGAAAAAGATAAAATCTCCTCTCTTTACTTTCCCAAATGAGGTCACCAGAACTACATTGATTGTGAGGAACTCAGGCTGAAGTGGGGGTACATCAGTGCCATGAAAAAGAGATCTACTGAAACATATAAGCTTATTCAACTTAGACATCCTTTGTTCAGACTAGTTATCAAGGATAAAGGACAAAGGAGAAGAAAGACTGGCAAGCTTTGCCCAAGGGATGAAGAAGGTAAGGCCCTTGAAATAATTTCTAGCTTTTTTTGTGTGTATATGCACATCGGTGAGACTGGAAGGGTTTGCTACCACATCTTCTATTTAAGTTCTCAAAACTCTGCATCTCAAGATGCAAAATTTAAAATACTTCTTGTCACAGCAAGTAAATTTTGCCTATGCAAGAGGGTTGTTTTAACTGGTAACAATCTTCAATGTTGCAGGTGCAGATAGAGAGCAATAGTTTGCAATTCTGTCCCACTCTGAAATGGCCTAAAATAAATGCCAGGAGTCTTGAAAAGCTTTGCTGGCAGTAGAATATCTGTATACAAAACTGAGAAACCATTTTGAAAACTCAGAGAGGAACTGTGGTCCAACTGGATCAATAATTTGGAGCAGAGGACCGAACCATTGTGGCCACACAGCAGAAATAATTGCAATCACTGCTAAAAAAGTAACCTATCCCAACACAGCTGAGATCAGGCTAATGATTCATTTTGTTTTAAATGTGAACTATGGAAAGCAGGGATCAGAAAGCAGTGAAAATTTCAAGGATGTAACAAATTAATCTATTTTAAAAGTTTTGGAAGAAAAAAAAATCCCAACTTGTACAGTACCAGGAAAAAGAAAATCTACAGAATACAACTCCAAGCTTCCAAGCTCAAAGTTAATGTAATGATATATCTGAATACTGATAACTTGGGCACAGTTCCATCTCCAGAGAGAGACATGCCTGCTATGATTATCTCTCTGGTAGCTGTCAAACAAAGAGATGTCATTCTGTCTACAGTTAAACAACAACAGATGGAACAGACCCTCAGCCAAGGTAAGTAGCACCAGTCCAGCGCTTTCAAATGGAGCCTCACCGTGGTTTCACCAGCTGAAGATCTGTTCCAGATCTCTGTTCAAAGGCAACGGTTGATCTCATCTGTAATATAAGCTCAGATCACCACAGAGGAAGCTACAGAAGAAACTATGTCTTTTGTTTGTGGTGTCATTGCAGCATGCACCCTTGTCAGTTAGACCTTTCACTTCCTTCAGAGGACACTTAGCATGTAAAGTCTCTACACTCCATAAATTCATGAGCTGTGAATATTGTGCAAAAGCATCAAGTTCTGGGAATAGGAGGTGTCCCATCTTACCTGATTTTGCATATTGCATCTGACCAGTTGCCTGAATCACTTTACAACTTCCACTGAAAGAAACAGGAATTTTTGGACAGCAAGTCATTAGCTGTAAGGGTATTGCTTAAAATCAGTCAGATCATCCAAGTGCTCAACAAACACTCTTCTCCCTCTACTGAGTATAAAGACACATAAATAACTTTCACTGAGTCTGGTATCTATTCTGCAGTTGTGCCCAAAGCTTTTTTAGCTGTAACAGTGAAAATTAATGGATGGAGCAATACAGTCACATTTTTTTCCAAATCAAAATTCACATGCACTCTTTAATATTATAGATAACTTATGGATCCAAAATTATAAGAAATATGATTTCTAAAATTTATATTATCATTTAAGCCATTTGACATCAAAATCAAAATAAATGATCCACCAAAAATAGATTAAAATAGTGCATACACATTTTCACATAAAAAAGAATCTCTTACAAAATAAAGGACATTAGACGAATGCTCCACACTTACTAACCTTCATTCCAAAATTCCCACAAGACTGATAACCTCTGTTATCTTGATGCAAGACCATCGTGTTTTGACTAGAACATAACATGTAAGGAAACTTCTATTTTCTCATGTAATTTAATCCTGAAAATACCTTAATCCACTGATACTCAGAATGAAATATATTTCAGTTTGGGCATATATTTTCCAAATGGTTCAGAAATACTCGTGTCTAAAATATGTGGGTTAGAATTGTGACATTACAAACGGTTAACATCTATTAGATGAGCCATCCCTGCCAGTGCAGACTAGTTCCCCAAAGAATGCTTCCTTGTCTTTTGTCCAGTCTCATTTCAAAGTCTAACCGTGTTTGTGTTATGCTGGTAGGAGCAAACATGTTATTGAACATGTGTGATATGTTTTGGATCTATAATTTTTAGCCAAAAACTCTATTTATTACTCAGAGGGGGGGAGAAAAGAAAGTTTACTCTAAATCTGGGAGACACTACCCAAAAGCCCACTTGGCCACATCAAAGGGTAATAGTCTCAAGTGACCACAGTGGCTAAGCAAAGACAGATAAATGTGCCTCATAAATGAATCTATAGAAAATCAGTGTTCAAGTACACCTGCAAAATACAGTCAAGAAAGCTTTATTAGCATCCAGATGGTGAAACTCACCCTCAGTCACATACTGCTGCAGATACCTGACCATCAGTTGAGTGCTCACGCAAGTCTCTGAACATAAATGGCAATAACTTCAACATACATGTATCTAAAGAAATACACAACATGGTAGAAAAATGATAGTATAAGCAAGGCAAGGGCATTTGAAAAATGTGGTGGCCAGAAAGAAGAGCTTTTAAAATATCTACTCAGACCAGTTCATTCTTTCAGATCACTTACAAGACTTAGGCAGTAAAGAGACACTTTGCTTTCAGCAGAACCTTAATTGATTTCTATTGATTCCATATTAGACAGAAAAAAAATCCTTGGAAGGAGAAAGAAAGGGCTTCTGTTGTATGATTAAAGTTAAATGCAATTCTCTCAGTTTCAATAGACTTCCTTCTAACAGAGTCCCTGTTACTTTGATAGCCAAGTAGCATATTTTGCTTGAATTACACTGTCTTACCTCAAAATACAGTCACACAATTACCGTTAGTGCAAGTTATCCCATCCTCATTTTACAAACAAAAGCCTCTGAGACAGAGGAAAATAATCAATCATAATTCAGTACCAAGCCTCAACATACTGTTCCCAGAATCAAGTTTTTAATATAATGAAAAGCAGATCCAACTGTTAGAATGGGATTCACAGATGTCAACATAAAGCATAAATCTGAAGGTTTCCTCAAATCCTACCTGCTCTACCTAAAGATACCTGTGACTTTTGTGTGTCTGCAGATTCAGAGCTGCAAATCTCTGAACAAAGACACCTGAAGCAAATACTCAGATACAGAACTATGAAATTTTATGAAGGTATAAGAGGACTCACCAAGGTGGCAGCAGGCAAATGTTTGTGGCACATCTGCCTGGGAAGTTGAAGGTCTAGAATTTAAGCCCTCCTAAATCTGAAAAATTTAAACTCATGTCTCAGACTTCTTAAAATTTCTTAATTGCCAAACTAAAAGCAAGGGGAAAGGGCAAAAGGACATAGTGGAGGATGATCCACCAGAGCAGGGAGCAGCTAAAACAAGGTTTGGCTAATAGTCTGTGGTCATCAGAGGGAAGAGGTGAGGGTTCTTGTACATAAATGAGCAGTAGGAGTAGCCTAAATATAACCTCTGTTCCCAAAGTTCATCTCAGAGAGGAGCAGAGAAGTACAATCAAAAGTGGGTCTAACCCAGCAAGAGTTGTGATTAAATAGTCCTTACCGAGAGACAGTTTCTACATGCTGCAGTAGAGTTTTTGGGTAAAATGGATAAACATTGTTTTTGTGGAAGCTGAAAGCAGAGCCAAGAGCTCTGCTTTCTAACCACTGGCTTTGCTGTTATGTGTCTTACCCATATATATGTACAATTCTTCCTTTTGTGAACTTTGATTGCCCTTTCTGCACAACAACGCAGCTTCCACAATAGAGAAAATAGTTATGTACTTTAATCCCAGAGAAGACCACAGTAAGAGGTAGTAAATTTTAAATGCCACATACTGGAAGGAGCCTGCAAAGTAAGGAAGCAAGTAACTCTGTGACATAATCAAGTAGGTAAAAACCTCTAGTCTCATTAGTGTGATCCTAAGATACTTTTCTATTCATGAACTGTGGACATTCAAAATAATCCCTATTAGAGAACAAAGGGAAGAGAAAGGGAAAGGAAAATTGCAAGGCACAATGTTTCATTTTTTAGTAGCCAAAATGATGCATGGACCATTTTATCCCACTTCTCCAAGCATTATATCCACTGGAATGATGCCAGAGGTGGATGACAGGACAGTCTTCTTTCAAGCTTGTAAAGTATATACATACATGTTGGAAAGCTGCCATACTTTATGCTGAATTCAAGACTCTCTGTACATGCCAGACACTCAGAGGACACCTAACAAACCTTTAGGGACATAACTGATAATGTCATTCCTAAATAGACTCCAATTGAGCCTACTTCTATTCTCAGCCCATCTGAGGACAGTGGTGTCTTTGAATGCATTTAAATGATCTTTTTCTATCTTTTCTTTGCTAGAAAAAGTTGACATCCACATCCTCTCAGATACCTAAGCTGGCTGAGTTTTCATAGAGCATTTTTCTGAACAAAGATGCCTAAATTAAGCTTGAGTTACACTTTAGATCCTAAGTGCTTTTTTGGATGTCAACCAGACTAGGAAACTTGTACAAGGTCACTTAGGAAGTCTGTGACGGACAAGGAAACTGATCTGGAGTCCCTGAGGTCTAGGACTAGCACCCAGAGACTAGAACGTCTTTCATCTCTCTGCTGCTCCTATTGAAACAATAATTACATGAAAGATCGGAAAAACCAATGACAGGAATGAACATGTTGTGGAATCAACTAATTTCATCTACCAGACTCTGAAACACGATCTATACTTACTTTTATCCATTTATTACTTTCTTATCCTCTGCAGATGATTGCAGAAATGCCAAATCCTTCTATTTATAAAGCAGTGAAACAGTCAAGTGTTCTCTAATGCACCACTTTCAAGGGCAAGCAGTATATGCTGACCAGCTCAGAACTATCTTGGCAAAGATTCACACACCTGTTAAGATTTTAATTTATCAAAGACAGACATATATTTCTGTCTATGGCTGCATGCTCATAA
>JAOXXN010000045.1:50809-65139 GCA_026770055.1 Myrmophylax atrothorax | reverse complement strand
GGGTTGGACTTGCTGATCTCGGAGGTCTTTTCCAACCCAATCCATTCTGTGATTCAGGCTCATCCAGTGCCACCCAGGAACACCTTCCACTATCCCAGGCTGAGGTTGTGCAGGAAACCCAGGAATGAAGGGGTTGGAGAGGGGAGATGGGGAGCCACACACTGCTTGACTATAAGGAAAGGGCATTCTCCCCAAAAAGCCAGACATTCCACACAGAACAACCCTGTTCCTTCAGAGCCAGAGCTGGAGAACCTCACAGGATCCCATGAAGGTTTGGGTTCAAAGGGATCTTAAAGCCCATCCAGTTCTTGGGCAGGGACACCTTCCACTGTCCCAGGTTGCTCCAACCTGGCTTTGGACACTTCCAGGGATGGGGCAGTCACAGCTTTTCTGCCCAACCTGTGCTAGGGCCTGCCCACCCTCCCAGGGAGGAATTCCTTCCCAGTATCCCATTTAAATCTCCCCTTTTTAGTGTAAAGCCGTTCCCCCTTGTCCTGGCACTCCAGGCCCTTGGAAATAGTCTGTCTCCATCCTTCCTGTAGCTCCTTCAGATCCTGGAAAGCCACAGTTGGGTCACTCCAAAGCCTTCTCTTCTCCAGGCTGAACAATCCCATTTCTCTCAGCCTTTCCTCATAGGAAAGGTGCTCTATCCCTCTAATCATTCTGTGGCACCGACCCCAACCAGCTGCCAGCCCAACACAGCAATTCCCAGAGTGGTTTGGGTTGGAAGAACCTCAAAGCCCATCCAGTCCCACCCCCTGCCATGGGCAGGGACACCTTCCTGTGGCCTGGGCTGCTCCAAGCCCTGTCCAACCTGGATTTTTTGGCTCTTTTGACAGATTTTGGCAATCTATGACCGCTTTGGGAGGCTCATGTACGGTGGGGAGCAGGTGCCCAGGGATGTCCTGGAGTATGTGGTGTTTGAGAGGTACCTGGTGAATCCTTATGGCTCGTGGAGGATGCACGGGAAGATCATTCCAGCGTGGGCCCCTCCAAAGGATCCCATCATCAAGGTAATGCCACCAGGAAAAGGCACCAGCATGGCTGGGAAATGCAGATTCCTGGGTAGAAATGGACAAAGCTGAGCTCCCTGGGAGGGGAAGGTGGTGGGTTAACCCAAGGGCAGGGCTGTTTATTGCCTGGCATTGTCACCTGGAGCAGCTGGAATAGGAGGCTGAGGACAACCAAGGGATAATTTAGGGGGTTATTTCTCCCTGTGCCTGACCTGATAAAGTGCTGCAGGTGCTCTGTCTTCCTGGGTTACTAAAAACAGATCCCAGAGACAAAGGAGATGAGAATTCCTGTGTTGGACACCATCTGTCATCCCAACCTGTTCCCCCTTTGTGTTTTCCTTGTGCTGCCTCCATGCAATCCCCTCCTTTCCCTTTCCAGAAGCCTCTTCTCCCCTTCCCTCCTCTCTGTGACATGGAGAATCCCCAGGGCAGCAGCTCAGAGCTGCTCTGTCTCCTGCTGACCCTGTTCCCTGCTCTTGCAGACGGTGATGATTCCTGGCCCCACCCTGGATCCCTCACAGGAGTATGAAGAAGTGAAGTAGGAAGTTCTGGATCCCGGGCAGGGACAGCAGTGACACAGCCTGGGAGGGAGAACTGGGAATGTGTGTGGAGGCAGCAGCTTGGATGTGGCTGTGCCCTCCCTGTGGGCATCCAACAACCAAAGTGGCTTCAGAAATGGACTCCAGTCACTCCAAATTTGTCTTTGAAGGAGTGAGAGGGGCTTGGGAGGGGGATTTGGGTGGGCTCTGGGCAGAGCTTTACTCTGTCCAAGTAGACTTTGTGTGCTGCAGCTTCAGCCTCTCTGTGTTTGTCCTCAGGACCATTCTCAGGCCAACCTCTGTCCTGGACCTCCCTTCTGAGAGCCCTTGGAAGTGTGTCCAGACATGGAATGTTTGTCACTTCCATGGGAAGTGTCACAGACCTGCTGGTCATTCATTAAAGTTTCCACCAGTAGCTGTTGCCATGTTGTTTGCCCGTCCTCTCTCCTTCTCTACTGATTCCCAAACTCCTCTTTTTAAACAAAAAGCTGTGCAAAGCAGCAAGAACACTTTAAATCAAAGTCTGGGGAGGGAGACTGGACTCCTGGGAGTTCCCCCAAGGGGCTGCAGTACCAAGAAGTCGATTTAATTTCATTCTTGAGTCCTTGCAAGGCACCTCTCCCAGCGCTGAGGGGTTTGGTGTTTGTGACAGAGCTCCGTGTTGTCACTGAGGGACTGGCACCATCCTGTGGACATGGTGGCACTTGCATCAGTGCCTGGTTCTGCAGGATTGGGAAAACACATACCCAGAGGTTACCTTTTCCCAGGGCTGGGAGTAAACCAGTGAGGCTCCTTATTCCTGCTCTGTTCTGCTCAGCCAAGTCCCATTTCCTTCTCACAGAGCAAAACACTCACCAGTCACCCAAAACCAAAGCATTTCTTGTTCAGCCTTGTCTTACTTTTTAACTCAGCCATTTCCAGAGCATTTTTATTTCATCCCTGAGAGTTCTGTGTGGTTTTATTTCTGCCTTGAAAGAGATTTTGCAGAGCTGTAAAAAAACCCCCACGGTTGTGCTTGCAGAGTATTCAGTGTTTCTTGTGAATGATGTTCTTTTGAAAGGGCAGAACATCATCTTTATGCTGTGTTAGGAGAGGAGCCAGCAATGGAATCCCTTTCATCTCTTTTGGAAGTCAGAAGGGTGTCACAATCTGTTCCTGAAAGAACTTTCTCTATGGAGCCTCTGCCTCCGCCTGGCTCAGGAGGCACTCGGAGCTCTTGGAGTGTGGGAGCTGAGCCAGGAGCAAAAATAACTCTGGGAGCTGCTGGTTGTGTGTGCTGGGACAGGTGGGGGGGATGTGACTCCTCAACCCAGACCTGCACAAGGGTGAGAGAATGGGGATTGTTGAGCCTGGAAAAGGGAAACTTCAGAGTGACCTAATTGTGGACTTGAAGGAGCTGCAAGAAAGATGGAAAGAGGCCGTTCACAAGGGATGGAGGGAGAGGACAAGGGGAATGGCTTCCCACTGCCAGAGGGCAGGGTTGGATGGGATTCTGGGAAGGAATTCCTTCCCTATGAGGGTGGGCAGGCCCTGGCACAGGTGCCCAGAGAAGCTGCTCCATCCCTGGAAGTGCCCAAGGCCAGGCTGGAGCAACCTGGTCTCATGGAAGGTGTCCCTGCCCATGGCAGGAGGTGGCACTGGATGGGCTTTAAGATCCCTTTGAACCCAAACCATGATGGGATCCTGTGAGGTTCTCCAGCCCTGGCTCTGAAGGAAAAGGGTTTTTCTCTGTGGAATGTCTGGCTTTTGGGGGAGAATGGCCTTTCCTTGTAGTCGAGCAGTGTGTGGCTCCCCATCTCCCCTCTCCAACCCCTTCATTCCTGGATTTCCTGCACTGCCTCTTCCTGGGGGATATCTCAGCTCTTCCCCAGCCCCAGGAACGAGCCCCTCAGTGCACACTCTGTACCAACACCGTTTATTCTCTGTATTTACACGTGCTTACACAGCAGGGTGGGGTTGGACCAGCACACACCTCACACTGAGCACGGCGGCTGTGCAGTGGGAGCAGCTCCAGCCTTTCCCTTCCTGAAAGCCACCTGGATTTATGGATGGGGCTGCTGCTGCTCCCAGGGGCACACCTCGGGCTGGGTTCCCCTCTCACCCCCAGCTCCATCCTGGGGGCTCCCCCTGGCTCTGCCCTGCCTGTGGGGGCTCGGGGGGGGATCCACACTCTCCTCCTCCCATGGACACACCTCGGAGGTTTTCCTGGTGTCTGTGCTGGGCTTGGCAGGTGCTGATGGAGCCTCTCCTGCCTCCCAGGGACACACCTCGGCCAGGCCAGTGCTGGGGCTGGAGCTGCTGCTCTGTGGGGGCTGGATGCCAGGCAGGATCCGGCACAGGGGCTTGTGCTTGGCCTCCCCATCAGAACTGCCCTTGGATTTCTTCAGCAGGGCTGTTGGAGACCCAGCACTGCCTCCTGCCACTGGCTTTGGCTCTCCCATCCCATGGTGAGCTGCTCCATCGGCTCCATGTGTGTGCACACCTGGTTTGGAGCCTTCCTCCTCCAACCCTGTGGGCTCTGCTGCTTCCCAGGGGCAAATTTCAGACTTCCTGCTCTCCGTGCTCTCAGATTGCTTGGTTGGCTCTTTCTCCATCTCAGTTTTCAGGGAGAGATCCTCCGTGCCCAGGCCCTCCCAGGGGCAGATGGACTCTCGGTCTCTGCTCCCCTTTTCCACTGGTTTGGAGGCTTCTTTTGGTGGGAGTTTCTCCTTCCCTGGAGCTCTTCCCTTCTCCAGAACAGGTTCAGCTCCTTCCCAGGGACAGATTTCAGCTCTATCACTGGATTGAAGCTCCTGAGCCTCCCAAGGACAGATCTCTGCTGATTTCTTTGCAGGCTCTGTGCTCCCAGCCTGGGGTTTGGTTGGGGGCTGCTCCATGTCTGAGCTCTCCCAGGGACAGATGGACTCTCGGTCTCTCTTTGCTTTCTCCTCCTTTCCAGACGTGCCAGCTCCAGTCTCTTTCAGGAGCCCTTGACTTGTAGAAGAGCTTTTGCTCTTGATGGACAGACCTTCTTTGTCCTGTCTGGGTTTCTCTTTACCTGATGGAGGTTCAGCTCCTTCCCAGGGACAGATTTCAGCTTTGTCACTGGATTTGAGCTCCTGAGCCTCCCAAGGACAGATCTCTGCCTTCAGGCTCTCCGTGCTCTGGGATTTCCCTGAAGGGGATTTGGGCAGTGCTGTGCTGGCAGGAGGTTGTTCTGGGGGCTGCTCTGTGCCCAGGCTCTCCCAGGGACACACAGCCTGGCGCTCGCTCCTCCCCAGGGATCTCTCCGGACTGGCCAGCGCTGCCTGGCGCGTGATGCGCTTGTCCCCCCTGGAGCCCCCACTGGGGATCTGCTTGGCCTTTGACTGATGGGAGGGAGGCTCAGCCCCTTCCCAGGGACAGATTTCAGCTTTGTCACTGGATTTGCCCTCCTGAGCCTCCCAAGGACAGATCTCTGCCTTTATGCTCTCCGTGCTCTGGGATTTCTTTGCAGGCTCTGTGCTCCCAGCCTGGGGTTTGGCCAAGGGCTGCTCCATGTCCAGGCTCTGCCAGGGACAGATGGACTCTCGGTCTCTGCTCCCCTTCTCCTCAGGTTTGGAGGCTTTTTTTGGTGGGAGTTTCTCCTTCCCTGGAGCTCTTCCCTTCTCCAGAACAGGTTCAGCTCCTTCCCAAGGACAGATTTCAGCTTTGTCACTGGATTTGAGCTCCTGAGCCTCCCAAGGACAGATCTCTGCCTTCAGGCTCTCCATACTCTGGGATTTCCCCGAAGGGGGTTTGGGCAGTGCTGTGCTCCTGGCAGGAGGTTGTTCTGGGGGCTGCTCCATGTCCAGGCTCTCCCAGGGACAGATGGACACTCGGTCTCTGCTCCCCTTCTCCTCAGGTTTGGAGGCTTCTTTTGGTGGGAGTTTGTCCTTCCCTGGAGCTCTTCCCTTCTCCAGAACAGGTTCAGCTCCTTCCCAAGGACAGATTTCAGCTCTATCACTGGATTGAAGCTCCTGAGCCTCCCAAGGACAGATCTCTGCTGATTTCTTTGCAGGCTCTGTGCTCCCAGCCTGGGGTTTGGTTGGGGGCTGCTCCATGTCTGAGCTCTCCCAGGGACAGATGGACTCTCGGTCTCTCTTTGCTTTCTCCTCCTTTCCAGACGTGCCAGCTCCAGTCTCTTTCAGGAGCCCTTGACTTGTAGAAGAGCTTTTGCTCTTGATGGACAGACCTTCTTTGTCCTGTCTGGGTTTCTCTTTACCTGATGGAGGTTCAGCTCCTTCCCAGGGACAGATTTCAGCTTTGTCACTGGATTTGAGCTCCTGAGCCTCCCAAGGACAGATCTCTGCCTTCAGGCTCTCCGTGCTCTGGGATTTCCCTGAAGGGGATTTGGGCAGTGCTGTGCTGGCAGGAGGTTGTTCTGGGGGCTTCTCCATGCCCAGGCTCTCCCAGGGACAGATCTCCTCCTTTATGTTCTCTGCGCTCTGGGATTTTTTGGACTCAGCTTTTGAGCTTTCCAGGCTTTTCCTAACGAGCCTGGCAAAGATCCCGGTGTCCCTGCGCTGTGCCTGATGGCTGCCCATCTCTGCCAGCTTTGCTTTGGTATCTTCCAGCCCTCTGGATCCTGGTTTGTCTTGCCCTTTGGAAGTGCCACACGTGTCCTGACTCAATCCCTCCTTCCCTGCTGGAGCTGCAGCCTCTTCCCAGGGGCAGATTTCTGTTTTAGGAAGCGGCTCATCCTCCACTTCCCATGGACAGATGGTGGCCTTTTTGCTGCTGATGGTTCCAGCTTCTTGGGATGAGGGTTTGGGCACAGCTGGGTGTTTTGCTGGGAGCCCCATCCCGGGCTGCTCCGCACCTTCTCTGGATTTGGGGGATCCCTGCTGGCTGCTTCCCTTGTCTGCAGCCAGAGCCAGCCCTCCCACTCCCCCTGGGGCTGCTGCCTGTGGGGAAATCCTACTTTGCCCTTGGGAAATTTCACCCCCATCTGGTTCTCCTGCACTGGGTAAGGCCATTCCCCTCTCCCAAGGGCAAACCTCTGCATCACCCTCAGCTCCTGCTGCCTCCCAGGGACACACTGAAGTCCAGGTGCTTGCTGGGCTCCTCGAGGGCACTTCTGGAGGCTCCAAGCTCCTGGGAGCAGCTTTGGGTGGAGCTTCCCTGGTGCTGGCACTGCCCCAGGGCTGCCCAGCTGCTGCCAGGCCGCTCCGGCTTGGCACACCCAGGGATTTTGGTCTGATGCTCTCCCTCTCTCCTTCCTGCCTCTCCTGCTCTGGCTGAGCCCCCTCCGTGTCCCAGGGGCAGATTTGTGCTCTGACAGTCCTTCCCTGCTCCCGGGTCTCCCCAGAACCCAGAGGTTCAGGCTGGCTGCTCCCCTTTTCCAGAGCCTTGGCCGGGCTCTCCTCACCCTCGGGGAGCCCACTGTCCTCGGGGGGAGCGATCGCCTCCTGGCGCAGCAAAGCTCCTCTCCCTGCTGGGATCCCGAGGGATCCCGGGGGACAAACCTCAGCCCGTGGCCTCTCCCTGCCTGCTCTCGGGGGTGTGGAGGGGTGGGGGCTGCTTGGGGTGGGCTTTGTAGGTGGCTGCTCCTTCTCCCAGTGGTCCTGGGGCTGGATGGACCTGCTGGTCCCCTGGAGCCCTTCAGCTGTCCCCTCCTCCAGTGGGACTGCAGGAACATCCTTCTCTGGACCCACTACAGGAATATCCTTCCCCATCTCCACCCCAGGAGCCATTTTCCCCCTGCTGGCCACCTCCAGGGTTTCACAGGGATGTTCGGCTCCTTCTTGGTGGTCAGTGCTGGGTGGGACCTCATGCACCCCCAAGGGGGGCTCCAGACCCCCACCAGCATCTGCGTCCCCCCGTGGAGTGCTGGGCTGCTCTGCCACTTTGTCCCCACCACCTGTCCCCAGGGCCAGACTGTCCCACTGTCCTTCTGTCCCGCTGTCCCCCCAGCCCGTGGCTTCCCCAGGAGTGGCAGCATTGTTGTTGTGCTGGCAGGGGACTGTGTGCCCACGGGTGGGGGGCTCTGGCCTCTGCCTGCTCCCTTCGGGGCTCTTGGCATTGGGGTCTTGGCTGATCCCCCCGAGGGACACGGCTGAAGCCTCTGCCGGGCTGGACTTCTCCCTCCTGCTGCTGCCCCTCTTCCTGAGGCTTCCCTCGCTCTCTCTCTTCCCTTTGAGGATGCTCTTCCCCCTGGAGCGGTTGAGGGCTTTGATGGCGAGTCCCAGACTCCGGAATGTCTTCTGGGAGGGTGGCCTGGGGCTGGGGGCGGTGGCCTCTGTGTCCCCAGGGGTCCCTGAGTCTGCTGCCTCGGCAGCTTTTTGTTTCCTGCTCAGGATCTCGTCCTGGATCAGCTCCCAGGGACAGACCTGTGCCGAGATGGGCGCTGGGACCGGCAGCCCACCCTTCCCCACCGTGGGGGATGTGTGCCCTGGGTGTCCCTCTGGTGTCCCCTCCATCTCTCCCGCTGGTGCCGGGGGGTCCGGGGGTGGCTCTGCCGGCTCCAGGCAGTCCCCAGCTGGCACCGAGTGCCGCCCCAGGCTCTGATAGCGGACAGGGGGCACAGGGGGGGTTTTCCTCACGGTCACTCGCACCTTCCTGGGCGGGTGGGCGCTGTCCATGCTGACGCTCTTGATGGGCGCGTAGGTGACGTGTTTCTGCACCTTGGCATCGCCCAGGGCGGACGTGTCCTCCTGGGAGCAGCTCTTGGCAGGGCCTTTGGGCTTCCTGGTGTCCTTGGGGGGCCCGTGGCTGGGTGGGTGCCCCGAGGCTGGGGCTGACAGCTGCCTGCTGGTGTGCCACTCCTCCCGGGCAGCTCGGCTGGCGGCGAGCAGGGCCTCCTCCCGCGCCCCACTGGTGACACTGTGTGACTTCTGCAGGAGGGGTGCCCGGGCCGGGGGCCACCGCCAGTGCCCCGACAGGTTTTGGGCACTGGCCGACCTGCACACGAGCGGGGCGCTGTCCAGGGAGTCGCTGTCGGATCGCTCCAAGCTCCCTGCCATCGTCCCCCTCGCCGGCGAAGGCTCCTCGGGCAGGAGGATGCTGTTGGTGGGCGACGCTCGCGGGGGCCCCTCGCTGCTGCTGCGGGACTTGCGCAGGGTGGAGGAGCGGCGCCGGGATCCCTCCTCCCGCATCCTGGGGCCGGTGTCGCGCTTGGCCGAGGGGCCGTGGCGTGGCGCGGTGCCCACGCGGTCCCCGGCGCTGCTGCGGCGCGAGGAGGAGGAGGCGTCGGGCAGGTCGGTGCCGCGGCGCAGGATGGAGCGTGCCAGGCTGCGCCGGGAGCTGCGGCGCCGGGGCAGGTGCGGGTTGTTGGCCGCCATGCGCCACGTCTTGTGCACCTCCAGCTGCCGGTACAGCTTCTTCAGCTCCTCCTGCGCCGGCAGGGCAGGGAGAGGGGAGAGAGGAGAGCACGTACAGAGGGGGCTGTGGCTGGGGCAGCCCCGAAACCCCCCGCGCTGCCCCCGCGGCCGAACACTCCGCGCTGCCCGTCCCTCTGGGACCAAGGAGGGTTTGCCCACCCGGGGTGGGTCACGCCCTGCACCCCCTTCTCCCTCCCCTCTGCTTTGCATCAGGAAAAGATTGCGAAAGGCACCTCTTACTCTGCACAACCAGCGTCAAAAGAAGGTCCTGAGTGTGCCACCCACCCGAATGTCATCGGGGTCGAGACTGTGCTCGCTCCAGGCGGAGGCGATGCTGCTGTTCAGGCAGGAGCCCGAGCGCCGCATGTCCAGCTCGTCCTCGTACACCTCGGCCGTGATCTCCTCCCGGAGCGGAGAGCCCGTGCGCAGGAACTGGGGGGCCACCACAGGGCAGTCACTGGGGGGTCCCTGATGGGCCGGGGGACCCCAGCCCAGCTCCCCAAGTCCCTGGGCTGAGCCTTAGAGTCATGGAAGTGTGGAATCCTTAAGGTCAGGAAAGCTCTCCAAGATAATCGAGTCCAACCATTAACCTAGCACTGCCAGGTCACCACTAGCCCATGTCCCCAAGTGCCACATCCTTATGTTTCTGAACACTTCCAGGGATGGTGACTCCACCACCTTCCTGGGCAGCCCATTCTAAGGCTTTACAATCCTTTCCATTAAGAAATTCTCCCCAAAATCCAAGTTAAACCTTCCCTGGTGCCACTTGAGGTCATTTCCCCTTGTCCTGTCCCTTGTTCCCTGGGAGCAGGGCCTGACTCCCCTCCAGCTCCCTCCTCCTGTCAGGGAGTTGCGGAGAGTGAGAAGGTCCCCCCTGAGCCTCCTTTTCTCCAGGCTGAGCCCTCCCAGCTCCCTCAGCCCCTCCTGCTGCTCCAGCCCCTTCCCAGCTCTGCTGCCGTTCCTGGGACATGGTACCTTGGGGATGAAGAGCAGGGCCAGGGTCATGGTGATGGTGCTGTGGGTGTGAGCGAAGAAGAGGAGCAGAGTCCAGTCAGGATGCAGGGAGGGGACAATGATGAACCTGGAAGGGGCGAGAAGGGCAGCACCAGGTCCCACCAAGGCATTCACAGCCCCCTCTCCCCCTCTAAACCCCACAACCTCCCCTGCCTGGGAATCCAGAGTTTCTCCCTGCTTGGGGATGTTTCCTGAGGATCTCCAGGGATGGGAATGGCAGTTCCCAGCCCCTCCTGGCCCCGTGTCCTACCTGACCACGTGGAAGGCAGCGGAGATCATGAGCTCGTTGTGGAGGGCGATGCCCATGTAGCGGGGCTCGTGGAAGGCGGAGGGCACGGCACGTGTGGCGTAGCACAGGAAGCTGCCCCACAGCAGGAACAGCATCTCAGCTGTTGGAGAGAGCAGGGAGTGGTGCTGAGCACCCAGCCCTGCCACGCTGCTGCCCTCAGCAGCTTTTGGGGGGCACCCATGGGTGCTGAGCTGCGGGGTGGGTGCTGCTGCCCACCAGGACCTCCCTGCTGCAACATGGCACATTCACCCTGGATGCTGCTGGAACGTGCAGGGTCTGGAGCATCCCCTGGCACAGCCTTTCCAAAGGCCACTGGAACTCAACATCTGCACCAGGTGATTCACCCAGTGCCATCTGGGGATGCTCAGAGGGGAGGGTGGGAGGCAGCTCAGGTGCCCTGACCCTCCTTGGAGCCTCCAGCTGGATTAAACGGGGCAAGGAAATGAAAACCCCAGAGGGCACATTTATGGAACATGGTCCTGGGGCTGTGGGGACCCCTGGGCCACCCTGGGGGTGGTCTCACCGATCACCATCATGTAGTCCCAGCAGTCGTGGCCGCAGATGTAGAAGTGGAGCCCGTGGGTGGTCTGGGTGCGGATCACCAGCGGGATGTTCTTGTTGATGTTCTCCAGCATCCCGATGGTCCAGGCAGCCAGGAACCACAGCACCAGGAGCAGGATGGGCGCCAGCATCCTCAGCACCCGCCCGCTCGACACGTAGGGCGCGCGCTGGGCCGTGCGGGACAGGAACACCTTCAGCA
The DNA here is from genome assembly GCA_026770055.1 of Myrmophylax atrothorax. Classification (NCBI taxonomy): domain Eukaryota; kingdom Metazoa; phylum Chordata; class Aves; order Passeriformes; family Thamnophilidae; genus Myrmophylax; species Myrmophylax atrothorax. The sequence goes on along the minus strand of JAOXXN010000045.1, from coordinate 54,205 downwards.
CCCTGTGAGGGGCACAGGGGTGAGCCCCCAGCCCTCCCCACTGTGGGGGTTCTGAGCCCCCAGCCCTCCCCACTGTGGGGGTCCTGAGCACCCAAATCCCCCCACTGTGGGGGTCCTGAGCACCCAAACCCCCCCACTGTGGGGGTCCTGAGCACCCAAACCCCCCTGCTACAGGAGTCTTTATTCCCCAGCCCTCCCCACTCACCACCATGGGGATACTGAACACCCAAACCTGCCCCACCATGGGGGTCCCAAGCACTCAGTTTTCCCCCCACCTATAGGGGTCCCAAGCCCCCAGCCCCTCGTTCTGGCTACCTGTACAGCTTGAGGGTGATGGTGCCATAGACGGTGGCGAAGCCGAGCATCCGCACCCAGCGCAGGACGATGCAGCGGAAGATGCTCGGCTTGAAGTACAGGATGAACACCTGGATTGGTGGGAGAGAGGGATCATGGATGGCATGGGGATGCCAGAGACTCAGGAATCACCTGCTTTCAGGCCAGCCCTCCCCACTGACCCTACAGCATCCACCACAGCTCGTGCAGGAGGGAGAGGGGATTTGGGCAGGGATTAATTCCCGCAGCCAGCAGGAGAAAAGGGATTTGGTTTTCTGAGAAGGTTTATACTGCAGCCCCCAGGGACCGTGCCAGCAAAATTAACAATTAGGTGGAGTCGTGCCCATGCCCTGCTTGGGGCAGTTCCATCCCATCAACTCCATCCCAGAGGGTTTCAGCCCTGGGGACAGCTGGATACTCACAGGGAAGTAAAGGAGCAGGGACCCGAAGAGGATGGTCTCCAGGAGGATGATTCCTGATGCTCGGATCCTCTGCAGGGACAGAGGAGTGAGGGAGCAGCCAGGAGCTGGTGCTTGGAGGGGATGGAGCCAGGGCAGGATGATGCCCCTCCAAGAGCACCCCTGAGACTGCAGGGTTTGGTGCAGGAGGGAAGCAGGGCAGGGGGTGACAGTGAGGGGAGGAGCAGGGGACACCTTGCCTTGCTCCGTCGGAAGTGGTAGGAGACCAGCATGCTGAGGAAGATGGCCAGCATGCAGCAGGCCTGGCACGACAGCACGGCCGCCCGCAGCACCTGGTCCTCCTGGATCAGGCAGGGCTTGTCGTCCTCGCAGGTGGCACAGCCTGGGCGGCAGGGCCAGCACACCAGGCGGGACCCCCTGTCCAGCCCTGCAGCACCTGGGGGCACAGGGAGGGCCGGGGAGTCACTGCACCCACGTGGAAACACCGTGTGGATCCAGGTGGAGTCACCTCACCTGGCAGGTGGAATCACCAGGTCCCAGCATGTGGTGGCACTTCCTGTGCCAGGGCACCCATTCTGGCTTCCCAAAGCCCCCCAGCCCCGGCCCCCACTGCTGTATCCATGGGTAAAACTGGGTGAAACAGGGGGTTGGGCACGGCACCCACCTGCCCAGGCACCGCTGGCCACTCCGCCGGCCCCATAAAAACCCGGCTTGCACCTGCACAGGTACTGCCCGAGGACGAAGCCGCGGCTCTCCTGGGGGACACACTGAGGGAGACAGGCTGAGACGTTTGGGAGGGCAAGGGCTCACCCCCCAGCCCGTGTGCCCCCCCATCCTCACAGCCCCCTCGCCCCAGGGGCTCCAGCACCCCCAGCTCACGGCTACCTGACCCCACATCATCCTCCCCCACGCTCAGGAGGAATCAGTGGTTAAACATTTCAGAATTAAAAGCCAAAGCTTGGCCCCAAATCCCTCCCTAAAACCTAAATGGACACCTAATGCAGCCGAGCGCCCTAATCCTGCCCAGCCGTGACGGCAGTGCCAGGCCAGGCACTGCTCCCTAATCCCCTTGGGCCACATCCTGCCCCAAACAGGCCGTGCTGGCAGCTCTGCAGAGCATTGTTGTGTTCTGGAGGGATGCCCAGCACAGAGCCTGTCCCTCCAGAGGGCACCGCTGGCAGGAAACAGGAGCTGGTGACACCTTTCCCACTTGGGGACAGCTTTTGGTCATTGGGGTGGGACTGCAGAGCTGGGGGCATGTGGGGTTTGCCCTGGCTGGGTGTGCTGTGGGTTGTGCCAAGCCCTGAAATGCTCAGGCATCACCAGCTCACCCGGGTGGGCACCAGCAGAGGGGATGGGGGAGTTGGGAGGATGGTGTGCCCACTGGCTGCCAGGCCCCGTGCCCGCGGTGCCCGGGCAGGGAGCAGCCAGGTCACACGCTGTGGCTGGCGGTGGGGAGGGAAGATTTGCACAATAAACCCCTCGCTGCGGTGCAAGAGCAGCTGAACGAAGCAGATGGGTCAGCTGGGAGAGGATAAAGCTCAGCCCGCAGGGAGGGACGTGGGGCAGGGGCAGCCCGGGCAGGGGTCGGTGTGGGGGTCCCCCAGTCCTGCCAGCGAGGGGATGGGGTGTGGGGGCCCGCCAGCCCTGCCAGGTGTGGGGATGGGGTGGGGGTACCTGGGTGCTGTTGAGGTCACAGCGATGCGAGTCTGAGAACCAGCCTGGCCCGCTGGCACACTGGTCGATGGTCACATCCCGCAGCTCCACATCCACCCGCAGGACACCCCTGTGCACAGGGGTGGGGGTCGTGTGGGCCCTCCCCGTGCCCACCCTGTGCCCCCCACCCAGCGTGGCTCCCAGGAGGGGTCCCAGCTGGCTCACCCACCCCCAGCACGGCCGTGACAGGGTGGTCTGGGTGCAAGGTGAGCAGCACAAGGGAAACCAAAGGGGTCACCGCTGTGCAAATACACACGTGAGGTGCACCCCCCCACACACCCCGAGAGTGACACCCCCAGCACACACACGGGGCACCTCCCAGCCCTCCTGACATCCCTCCCCACTCCTTCCGGGCTCCACTTACTTGAACTCGGGGCTGAGGTCTGGCTTGAGCCCGTAGAAGGCAGAGGAGAGCGTGACCGCCCAGGTGGGCAGGAACCTGCCGTCCCGGCACTCCAGGAACGGCGGCGACCACCTCACTTGGCTCGGGTCGCCCACGTAACTGTCCCCCCGCTGCCACTTGGGGGTCTCCATGCTGCGCAGGTCATTGCTGAGCACACGCTTGCGGAGCGCGGGGGTCCGCTGGGACTTGAGGGCGTTGAACCACTCGTTGTCCCAGCTGAGGTTGCCCAGGCTGGGGGCGGCGGCGGAGACGTCCTGCAGCAGGATCTGCCCGTCCCCCTTGGTGGCCTGGAGCATCAGCCGCGGCTTGGGGGCCAGCGGGTGGGCGTCGAGGGCCAGCACCGCCCTGCGCACCCACGGGTGCCCCTCGGCCAGGCTGCGGACCAGCGCCTGGTACCACTCCACGTCCTCGGCCACGCTGGCCTCGCGGATGTCGTTGGTCTGGAAGAGCATGTTGAGGAAGTTGGCAGCGTGTGCCAGCGCCTCGGGGGCGGCCCGGAGGGCGGCTCGCAGGGCCGGGGGCGGC
>JAOXXN010000045.1:0-11359 GCA_026770055.1 Myrmophylax atrothorax | reverse complement strand
AGAAGAGCAACGAGGCTGGAGAAGGGACTGGAGCACAAGTGCTGTGGGGAGAGGCTGAGGGAGCTGGGGGTGTTCAGTCTGGAGAAGAGGAGGCTCAGGGGAGACCTTCTCACTCTCTACAACTACCTGAAGGGATGTTGTAGCCAGGTAGAGGTTGATCTCTTCTCTCAGGCAACCAACAGTAGGACAAGAGGGCATGGGCTTAAGCTCTGCCAGGGTAGGTTTAGGTTGAATATCAGGAAGAAATTCTTTGCAGAGAGAGTGCTCAGGCATTGGAATGGGCTACCCAGAGAGGGGGTGGATTCACCATTGCTGGAGGTTTTTAAGATGAGACTGGATGTGGCACTGAGTGCCATGATCTGGTAATCAAAGTGAGGTTGGATCAAGGGTTGGATTTGATGATCTCAGAGGTCTCTTCCAACCCAGCTGATTCTGTGATTCTCTCTGCCACCTGGTTCTGTGAGCACTTGGCTCTCTTGTCTTGGGTTGCTCAGAGCAGCTTTGTGGTCCCCGTGGGTTAGGCTGGTTTTAGGGTCCCCGTGGCTCCTCTTGCCACATGGGACCTGGCAAAATCCCTGTTCAAACTCTGCTGTTGGTGACTGTGGGGACATCCAGGTGCCACCATTCTGTTGTGGTGACACTGTCCTCTCCTGGGGCTCTGCAGGTGACCGGCTGGTCAAAGTGAATGGGGAAAGCATCATTGGGAAAACCTACTCACAGGTCATCGCCCTCATCCAGAACAGGTGAGTCCCCTTCCTGGGGATGGGAGGTGACAGGATGGGGCCATGGCACAGCAGGCACTGTCCCCTAGGTGTCACTGGGATGACAGGAGCCCTGAGGCAGTGATGCTGCAGGGAAGCAGGGACAGGCAGTGCTGTCACTGTCACGTGGGGATGAGGATGTTCATCCCGTGGGGAATCCAGCCAGGTGCGACTGGGGCAGGTGGGGACCGACCCCACCCAGCCTGACTCTTCTGTCCCCTCTCCCCAGTGACGATGTGCTGGAACTTTCCATCATGCCCAAGGATGAGGACATCCTCCAGCTGGTGAGTTTGCCAGGCAGGTGCCAGGGATACTTGGGGACACCTGGGGACAGGGCTCCACCAGCATCCCTGGAGGATCAATGGGTGCAGATATGGAGGTACTGGGGACCCAGAGCAGAAACACAGGGGATGTGGCCCCTATTTTTTGGAGGGCATTCTGAGGCATAGCTGGAGTTGCTCTTGGTGTCAGGGTCTGTGACTCTGCTGTCAGTTAGCTGGGATCTGTGGGTGACAGTGGCCCTGCGTGGTGGCCTGAGCTGAGGGGTGTGTGTGGGGCTTCCCCTGGTGCTCCTCTGGTCCCATCTTGGATATCAGATGACACCACTGCTTGTCCTCAAGCTGGGAGACCCATTCCCATGGGGTTTGGGGGATCTTACAGCCCATGTGCTACTGCTCCAGATTCTGGGAATCCCCACCATGAAGTCAGAGGCATCTGTGAAAAGTGAGATGGGAGAGCCGGGCTGGCCATGCCAGGGTATTTTAGGAAGGAGGGGAGGGGAGAGCGGAAGGACTGGGGTTGCTGCCAGCATTGCTCAGTGCTGGGGGACCCATGGGAAAGCGGGACCAGGGGGGCAGGAGCCAGGCCAGCACAGCTCACCCAGACAGGAGGTTTTCATGTGGGTTGGGAGGAGCAGAGATCATGGGGATGGGGGATTGTGACCCTGTGCCCCCACCCTGACCCCCTGTCCCCTCACAGGCATATTCCCAGGATGCCTACCTGAAGGGCAACGAGCCGTACTCCGGTGGGGCGCAGAGCATCCCCGAGCCCCCTCCCATCTGCTACCCGCGGAAGACGTACCCCTTCCAGGCACGGGGTGCTGAGCCCACCCCGGTGCAGCCGCCGGACCCCCGTGCCCACCGCCCGGCTCCCGCCGGCCCCTCATCCCCGCTCGGCACCCGCAGCGACACCGGTGGCAGCCCCGCGCACCGGCCCGAGGATCCCCAGCCTGGGGGTCCCCCACTGCGCCCCACCGCACCCCACGGGCACCCCGGCTCCTTCCCCCGCCCCGCCTGCCCCGGCAACGCCGCATCCTCCGTGCCCGACCGCTACGGGATGCCCCCTGCCACCCCACCCTGCTACGCGGTGCCCAAGCACCTCCCGGAGCACCGGACTCACTGCGGCTTCAAGGAGGGCATCGGGGGGCCATTGGGAGCCGGGCGGCCCCCTCGGGACATGGCCCAGCGGGTGCCCGGGCGCCAGGAGTGCCAGCAGGCTCTGTCGCGCTGGTTCTGCAGCCAGGAGCCGCGGCGCAGCGCCTCGGAGGAGCGCCGGCACGCCCTGCCCCGCTACCGCAGCGTGTCCCAGGACCGCCTGGGGGGCTCGGCGGGCGCTGCCACCCGGGGGTGGCCCCACAGCGCCTCTCACGACACCCTGCTGCAGCCCACCCGCGAGGGCTGGGCCCCCCGCGCCCGCTCCGACCACGCGCTGGGCAGGTACGGGCGCTCCATGGAGGCGCTGGAGCCCGGAGCGCTGCTCCCGCCGCACCTCGACCGCTCCGCCTGGACGCCCGAGCGGCTCTGCCGGGCCACCGTGGCCGTCACGGGGCCACCCATCCCGCACGGCTCCTTCGCACCTTCCTCCTCCTCCTCCTCGTCACGAGAGGCGGCGCCGGTGCAGAAACACCCGTCGCAGCCCAACCTGCAGAGCGTGGACGACTCGGGGTACATCGGCTACCGCAGCTACAGCCCGTCCTTCCAGCGCCGCACGGGGCTGCTGCACGCCCTGTCCTTCCGCGACCCGGCCTTCGGGGGGCTGCCCACCTTCAGCATCGCGCAGCGGGCGGTGGCCCCGCTCATGGACAGCATGGCCGCCCCTGGCACACCGGCCGCCGGACCCCCGGCCGTGCCCGCCGCGCCCCGGGAGCAGCGGCCCGAGGGCAGCCGCGTGCCCGAGCAGCAGGAGGAGCGCAGGGAGGAGGTGGTTCTGCGGCAGAAACCGCCCACGGGGCGCAAGATGCCACCCCCGCTGCGGCAGATGAACTTTGTCTTCCCCGAGGGGGTGAAAGAGACGGACATTTGTGACCCTCCGGCCGCCAGGGGCAAAGGGGACAGGCTGGTGGCCGAGCGGCTGGGCCGGCGCGTGGCGCCCTTGGCAGCCCCCGAGGACTCCCTGGCGTCCATCCCCTTCATTGGTGAGTCTGGGGGGCTTGCTGGCCACCTCTGGGAGGAGTTTAGGAAGTCCTGTGCCAGGGAGGGCAGTTTGGGGGTCAGGATGTGGGGCAGAATTCCAGAGAACCCATCCATTGAGACAGGGTTGTGCCAGCAGCACTCACTGCCCAGCACTCCACAGTGTCCCCAGGGTTTGCTGTCCCCATGCAGGGCTGGGCTTGGAGTTGGGGTGCCAGGGCTTGGGCTTAACTGCCCTCGGCTGAGGGGTCCCAGCAGGGACTTCCCTGCCCCAACACCCCCTAGAACACTGCCCACGCTCCTCACAGATGAACCCACCAGCCCCAGCATCGACCTGAAGGCCAAGCACGTCCCGGCCTCCTCGGTGGTCTCCAGCGCCATGAACTCGGCGCCCGCCGTCGCCACCAGCCCTTCGTCACCCACCTTTGCCTTTGCCCTGTCCCGGCACTATTCCCAGGACTGCAGTAAGTGCTGAGGGGGAAAAAACCATCCTGGGGGCCATGGGGAGAGCAGCCCCCCATCCTGGAGCTGTGTCCTGTGCCCCTGGGCTGATCAGTGTGGGCTTTACCCATCTCTCCATCACAGGCAGCATCAAGGCCGGCCGCCGCTCCTCCTACCTCCTGGCCATCACCACCGAGCGTTCCAAGTCCTGTGATGATGGTCTGAACGCATTTCGGGACGAGGGCAAGATCCTAAGGTAGGGCTGGACCTCCCCTCCCAGTCCCACCACCCCCCAGCTCCCATGCCCTCCCCACTGCCCCGCTGACGGGGGCTGCTGTCCCCCCAGGAGGATGCCCAGCCGGGTCCCCAGCCTCCGCATGCTGAGGAGCTTCTTCACCGATGGGGTGAGTTGTGTTGGGGGTTCTGGGGCTGCCCCTAAAGGAGGATTTCCAGGGTTGCCTGGGTGGGTGCTGGTGGAGCAGGGGGTGCCAATGGCACCCCCCCAACATGCCCCTCTGGTCCCCCCCACAGTCTCTGGACAGCCTTGGCACGTCCGAAGACGCCCGTTCCAAAAGACACTCAACCTCCGACCTCTCGGACGTCCCGTTCAGCGCTGTGAGGAAGGAGGGCTGGCTCCACTGCAAGCAGATCCTCACCAAAAAGGGGAAGGTAGGCAGGGGGGGTTAGGGTGGCCGTGCGGGGGGGACACTCCCTGCCTCCAGCACCCCTGAGCGCCGCGCCCCGTCCCTTGTCCCCGCAGAAGGTCGGTGGAGGGCTCCGGCAGTGGAAGCGCGTCTTCGCCGTGCTGCGCACCCACTCGCTGTACCTGTGCAAGGACAGGCGGGAGGCGGTGACCTGCGCCCCGGCCCCAGGTGAGGAGGAGCCGCCGATCAGCATCCAAGCGTGCCTGGTGGACATCTCCTACAGCGAGACCAAGAGGAAGCACGTCTTCCGCCTGACGACCGCTGACTTCTGTGAATATCTCTTTCAGGCAGAGGATCGGGAAGACATGCTGGCCTGGATCAAAGTCATCAGGGAGAACAGCAAGGCTGAGGGCGAGGTGAGAGCCACATGGGGCTCCCGGCTGCCTCTGGCTCTCCCGGCACTAACCGCCTCGGCTCTCTCCGGCTCTTTGCCTTGTGCTGCTTCCCCAGGCCACGGCCAGGCCCGTGCCGTGCTCCCAGGGGTGCGTGGGGGCTCCAAGAAGAGTGTGGCTCCGTGGCCCCGGCCAGGGCGGGCTGTGCAGGATGCTCAGGGTGCTCAGCGGAGGTGCCATGGCTCTCCGTGTGTTCAAGGCAGGGTCGGCGTCAGATCTGCTGGTGGCATTTGGTTGTGCAGTGGGAGAGGAGCGTATGTGGCTCTGCCCTGGTGTGTTGTGGCTCTGCCCTGGTGTGTTGTGGTTCTGCCATGGTGTGTCATGGCTTTGCCATGGTGAGACATGTCTCTGCCATGGTGTGTTGTGTCTCCTTGCACGGAGAGAGGTCTGGGCATGGTGCCCGTGCGGTGCTGCCGTGGCTGTTTCTGGGTCAGGGCTGAGCCCTCACCAGGCAGCTGTGGACTGTTCAACATGTTGTTCGGGTCTGAGGTGGGGAGAGCTGCCCCTGGGGCTGCTCCAGCGGGGGATCCCCAGGGATGCTGTGCCGGCGCTGGGCTGGCTCTGTGCCGTTCCCCCGTGGTGCTGCCATGGCGTGGTTTGGTGTCAGTGATCGTGCCGGGTTGTGACAGGCTCTGGTCCAGAGGGTGCGTTGAGCTTGGAGCAGTGTCTGGTTGTCTGTGGCACAGCCCTGCACCGGAGGGTGCCATGGGCTCAGTGGGGTTGGCAGTGCTGGTGCTGCCGAGTTGGAAGATGTGGAGCCATCTGGGCAAACACGGGAGTTGTGGTGTCTCTGAGAAGGACCAGAATCCCGTGGGGATGGATCTGTGTCTGTGGGTGCTGCATGGAGCAGTGGGTACACCTGGCACGGGCTGATGAGAGTGTGTGTGTGCCATGGAGGGACATGCATGTCCCCATGCCTCTGTGTCTGGCTTGGACACATGGCACAGAGTGATGGACACTGCAGTGGGGTGGCAAACAGTAGCTGTTCTGGGGCAGCAGAGACCTGATGCTGCCCTTGCCTGGTCCTGCCTGGTTGTTCTGGGGCAGCAGGGACCTGGTGCTGCCCTTGCCTGGTCTTGCCTTGTTATTTTGGGGCAGCAGGGTCCTGGTGCTGCCCCTGCCTGGTCTTACCTGGTTGTTCTGGGGCAGCAGGGACCTGGTACTGCCCCTGCTTGGTCTTACCTGGTTGTTCTGGGGCAGCAGGGACCTGGTGCTGCCCCTGCCTGGTCTTACCTGGTTATTCTGAGGCAATAGGAATCTGGTGCTGCCCCTGCCTGGTTCTGCCTGGCTGTTCTGGGACAGCAGGAATCCAGTGCTGCCCTTGCCTGGTCTTACCTGGTTGTTCTGGGGCAGCAGGGACCTGGTGCTGCCCCTGCCTGGTCCTGCCCAGCCTCACGCTGTGCCTGGCAGAGCGTGGACTTGCCCAGGGTCTCTGGTGGGTGCGCTGCTCAAGCTCTCCTTCCCCTCTTCTCTCTGCCTCCCCAGGACCCCGGTTTTGCCAGCCAAGCACTTATCAACAAGAAGTTAAACGACTACAGGAAAGTGAGGTACGGACCGGGGCGGTGGGCACCAAGCCCCCGGGGCTTTGCCCAGTGGCTCCCTGGATGGGGCAGTGATGGAAGTGCTGCCTGTGCCCGGCTTGGCTCCGGGTGCTGCAGGGTCCCGCTCAGCCAGCGTGGCACCTGGCAAATTTAAGAAGGGTTGAAGCAGCTCGGTGCTCCCCACGGATGCCAGGAAGCCTGGGAGCGATGCCGGCGTTTCCCGGGAGGTTTTGCGCCGCGTTGGTGCCCCCCGGCCGTGCCCCACCTGAGCCCCCCGCTCTCCCCGCAGCCCTGCGGGCACCAAGCCCGATTCCTCACCCAAGGGCCCTCGTGGGCTGGGGATCCGAGCAGAGTTCCTGAAGCAGACGGGAACCAGCGCGCCCCGGTCCCCCAGGCAGGATGCGGCTGTCACCAAAGGTACGTGCCACCCCGGCGGCGTGGGGGACCCCCACAGCAAACCATGGGGGCCTTTGTGAGGAGGGGGGTGTCACCCTGGCACTGCCATGGTTCTCATCCCTGTGGGGCAGCAGGGATGCTCTTCCCATTTATCCCAGCTCATTCACAAGTGGTCCGGCGGGTTTTGCTCCCCAGATGAGAGCAGCTCCCAGAAAGCCCCATGGGGCATCAACATCATGAAGAAGAACAAGAAATCCGCCCCCCGTGCCTTTGGTGTGAGGCTGGAGGAGTGCCAGCCTGCCCCAGACAACAAGGTACAGCCACGCCAGCCCTGCCGGCCCTCGGGGACCCCACAGCTGCCCAGCACTCTGTGACCCCCTCCCTGTGCCCGCAGAACGTGCCCCTGATCGTGGAAGCTTGCTGCAAGGTGGTGGAGGACCGAGGGCTGGAGTACATGGGCATCTACCGCGTGCCCGGGAACAACGCGGTGGTGTCCAGCCTGCAGGAGCAGCTCAACAAGGGAGCCACTGAGATCAACCTGCAGGATGAGGTGAGGGCTGGGCGGGTCCCCATCCCAGTCCCCATCCCTGTCCTCATCCCTATCATGCCTCTGGAATGCTCTCCTGGCTGTTGTCCTGGTCTATGGCTCTGTCACTATTCCTGTCTCCATCATCGGCCCAGTCCCCATCGTCATCCCAGTCCTCATTATCATCCCTGTCCCCATCATCATTCTTGTTGCCATCATCCCTATTTACAGCATCATCCTTGTCCCCACTACCCCTATCTCTGTCATCATCCTTGTCTCCATCATCATCCCTGTCCCCATCATCCCTGACCCCATCATCATCCTTGTCCCAATCATCCCTATCTCTGTTATCATCCCTGTCTTCCATCATCATCCTCGTCTTCATTATCCCTGTTTCCATCATCTTCCTTGTCCTGTCATCCCTGTTTCCATGTCCATCCCCATCCCTGTCGCTACAACCTTCCTTGGAGTGGCAGAGCCGCCTAGTGGTCGGTGACAGCACTGTAGGTGACATCTTGGGGACACTTGTCCTCTTGCCTCTCGACACATTGCTGCAGTGGCACAGGGCTGTCCCTGCCAGACCCAGGGTGGGAACAGCTGTCCTGCCATCCTCACAGCCATGGTGGTGCTGGCTACTGTCCCTCTCAGTGTGGGTGGCCTGGGACACCCTTGTTTTGGGGACTTCCTCCCTCTGGCACCTGGAGATCCCTCTGAGCAGCCTCTTCTGTCCCCATAGCGGTGGCAGGACCTGAACGTCATCAGCAGCCTGTTGAAATCCTTCTTCCGGAAGCTTCCCGAGCCCCTCTTCACTGATGGTGAGTCCTGCACTCCAACCCTGCCTCCCCCTGGGCCACCAGGCCCAGAGTGAGTGAGCCAGTGGCCACCCAAGGTGGGGGGCAATGCAGACCCCTGTCACCAACACCCCTGGGCCAGCCCTTGTCCTTGTCCCTCTTTGCCCTTTAGTGCCCGACCCCAGTGGGACCAGCACTACCCTTTTGCCCACAATCTTCATCCAGGGGTCCCCAGCTCTGGGGGGTGTCCTCTGCCCTCCACCCAGCTCTGACCCCCCCGTGTCCCACTTTCAGATAAATACAATGACTTTATTGAAGCCAACCGGATAGAAGATGCCAGCGAGAGGATGAGGACACTGCGGAAGCTGGTAGGGAGATGGGGCAGGGGCTGAGGGAGGGGCACAGCCCTGGAGTGCCTCCCTGGGGGCTGGCATGGGCGGGCAAGGTGATGGGGGGTGAGCAGAGGGGTGACCTGGTGCCTCCCTGCAGATCCGGGACCTGCCAGGTCACTACTACGAGACTCTCAAGTTCCTGGTGGGTCACCTGAAAACCATTGCTGACCACTCGGAGAAGAACAAGGTACAGGGACCCCCACCCTGGGAATCTCCCAGCCCCTGCCCCACCTCCAGCCCCTCAGCTGGGGCTGAGCTGCAGCACTAACCTGGCTCTGATTGCAGATGGAGCCCCGAAACCTGGCCCTGGTGTTTGGCCCCACGTTGGTTCGGACGTCCGAGGACAACATGACCGACATGGTGACACACATGCCCGACCGCTACAAGATCGTGGAGACCCTCATCCAGCATGTAAGTGGCATCAGTGGGTGGGTGGGCACTGGTGTGGCTGGAGGAGGGGGTTGGCAGCACCCCAGGCTTGGGGAAGGGGCTCCCCAGCCATGCCAAGCTCCCTCTGCTCCTCGCTGGGCCGTAACCCCTCTCCTCTCCCCCACAGTCAGACTGGTTCTTCAGTGACAAGGAGGACAAGGGCGAGAAGGTGAGTCCTGTCCCCCACTGGGGGTCTTGCTGTGGGGCAGGAGGGGCACAGGAGCCTTGGTTGGCTGTGGGCAGCCCCCTGACCACTGTCCCTGCTCCCCTTGCAGACCCCCGTGGATGAGAAGGAGGCTCAGTCCGTGCCCAACATCGAGTACCTGCTCCCCAACATCGGCAGGACTGCGGCGCCCGGCGATGCCGCAGGTGAGGAGCAGTGTCCGTGACACCAGACCCTCCTGTCCTGGCACTGTGGCACCCCGGGGTGCCCCTCTGGATGCTCTGTCCCCCCTGCCCACACCTCTGGGCAGCCAGCCCGGCTCATCAATCCACAGCAAACCTGTGTGTGCTGGAGTGTGACATCCCTGCACCTTCCTCACTGGAAAATGGGAACAGCCTCCCTGGGAATGCCAGACCAGTCCCCTCCCTGCCCTCTCCCATCACCCCTCTCTCTGGTGGCTGCTCCTCATCCCTCCATGGCAGCCCAGCAGTGCCCACCCCACGGGACCCCTGCCCATGCCCGCGCTGCCAGCCCGGAGACTGGGAGACTGTGATGTTTGACTGATTTCTTACATTCTTTCCTTGAACTTCTCTGTGCTGTCCTCTTCCTCCTCCTCCTCCTCTTCCTCCTCCAGCGGACCAACTCGAGAGCTAGAGCGGGTACAGTTTGATCCTGGGTGCATTGCTCCTGCACTAACCCCTCGGGTGACCACGAGAGAGCGGGACCAGGGCGGGCAGTGGGAGGGGAGGGGACCCTGTCCTGCCTGGCCACTGTCCCCAGGGTCCCCAGCACCGGGAGGGGCTGCTGAGCCTCTGGGGAGCCCCAAATCCATTCACCCTGAGTGTCCCACGTTGTTGGCCGGTGCTCACGGTGGCACTCCCTGGCAGGGAGGGGCGCTGGGTGTCCTGTGACTCTCCAGCGCTGGGCTGTGGGGGTCCCAAAGCCCCAGGGAAGGTCAGCACCCCCTTTCTGCCTCCCCCTCTCTCGTTGTCAGCAGCTGTTAACCCCCTCCTGGGCATGCGGGGTGGGAGAGGGTGTCTGTGTCTTGTCCTTGTCCTTCACACCATGGCAGCAGTGCCAGGGCTGCCTGTCACCCCTGTGTCCCCTCTTACCTCCTAACCCCCAGGGGAGCTGGGACAACCCCACGGCCTGTCCCAGCACCCTCCAGCACAGCCCATTCCAGACCCCTCTTCGAGGCTGGATGTGGTGTGGAGCCACCTCCCCATGCTCCATCTGGGTGACGTGGCAGTGGTAGTGCCCTGTCCCTGTCCCCTCTGTGCCTCATGGCCCTGGGAGGGTTGGGGTCCTGGCTTTATTTCCCAGCTGTGTGTGACTGTGTGTGTCCCCCTTATCCCCGCTCCTCACCTCGGGGTTCTGCAGTGGGTGAGCAATGCCAGGGACGCCCAGAGCCCCCCCAGCACCTCCTGCACCCACCAACTCATGAACCTGCTCAGCACTGGCAGCCCTGCCAGGGCCCTGCCGGTGTGACACCCCCAGCATGTCCCCATCCTGGTTTGGGGGAATGGAACGGCAACCATGGCATCCCTGGCATGTCCCCATCCTTGTTTGGGGGAACAGAACAGCATGCCCAGGTCTACCCCCTGACCCCTCCCCAGTACACACCCACCCCCAGGACCTCACTGACCCTCCTCTCCCTTCTGCTTTCCAGGCTCAACCCGCAGCGGCTCCGCCAAACCGAAGGTGAGGGGGGATCCTGGGCTGGGGCTGGCAGAGGTGGGGACACTGAGCCTGTCCCTGTCCCCGTCCACATCCCTGTCCCTGTCCCTGTCCCTGTCCCGCCACCCCTAACCCGGTGTCCCCACGTTCCCAGGGCACGTGGCCGTCGCGCAAGGCGCCGCCGCACCGCGAGCTCCTCGCCATCCCCTTCGTCTCGGCCGCCGCCCGCAAGAGGAAGAAGAGGAGAGAGGCCGAAGGCATTGGGAGCAGCACCGACGACGACGCGGAGCGCAGGGACACCCCGGGCCGGGAGAAGGAGCGTGAGGGGACCCCGCTGGGACCCGGCAAAGCCCCCCGTGGCACCAGCACCGAGCCCAGCCTGGCCGGGCCGGAGCGGGAGAGCTCCAGCAGGGCCGAGCCGGCGCCGGACGCCCGCTCCATCGTGTCCGGCTACTCCACGCTGTCCACCATGGACCGCAGCCTGTGCTCCGAGGTGCACTCGGTGGCCGGGAGCCGCGGGGAGGAGGCGGATGATGAGCGCAGCGAGCTCAGCCACATGGAGACGGACACGGAGAGCCGGGAAGGCACCAGAGCCCGGCCGGGGCAGGCCGGGGGCACCGGTGACGAGGACAAGGGTCCCCTGGGCCGCCCGTCCTTCAACTCCCACCGCCTGATCCAGTGCGACACGCTGGCGCGCAGGAAGCTGGCGCGGCCGCGGCCAGCCGGGGAGCCCGCGGT
>JAOXXN010000044.1:122294-139674 GCA_026770055.1 Myrmophylax atrothorax | reverse complement strand
GGGCCGGGGCGGCAGAGACTGAGAGAGAGAGAGAGAAAAAAAAAGAAAAGCAATAAAAGAAATAAAATAATAAAAATAGGTCCAAAGCGGGGAGCGCTCTTGGGCTCGCGACGGGTTTGGATGAGGGAAACAAAAAAAAAAAAGGAGCGCGAAAGAGAGGGCAGGGAAAGGGGAAGATAAACACGGTACCTTGGAGCCGAGCTGAGCCCTGGAATAAAAAGGGTTTTACGAAAGTGGCGCGAAGACAATATCATGTGATCGGGCCAGGGCGGCTCCTCCCGCCCGGCCAGCCAAAAAACGGGGAGAGGGCTCGGGGGAAGCGAGCACATCCGCTCCCCGCGTCATTAGCATAATTAATTGTGTCCTGCAGCTGCGGCTGCCGCTGCCCGGCCAATGGCAGCGGCCGCCCCTTCCTCCCGCCGAGGGGGCGGCGATGGAGGGGACCCCGGACCGGGCGCGGGGGAGGGACAGTACGGGGCTTGGGGGCTCCGCCGGGGGATGGATAGTGCGGGGTTTGGGGGTTCCGCCGGTGGAGGCGCTTGGGGGATGGACAGTGGGGCGTTTGGAGGCCCCGCCGGTGGAGGGGCTCGGTGGATGAACAGTGCGGGGTTTGGGGGCTGCCGCGAGGGGCGCGGGCACGGCGGGGGCTGCGACCTTTGCTCGTGGAGCACGGAGCAGGGCCACTGCCACCAGGGCAGAGAGGGGTGGAAACTTGCGCCGTTTTGGGGTGAAAAGCCCCGAAATGTGGCGGGTCCTGCCCTCGCCCAGCTGGGCTGCTGGAGGCTCCCCCGCCTGCCCTCCGTGGCCTTCCAGCTCCCGGGCACCCCAAAGGTGCATCCCGAGGTGTCTCGTTACACCTGAATCCCCCCAGGTGCGCCCTGAGGGCTGTCCCCGCAACCCCAGCACTGTTCGGGTCCCCAGCGCAGGGTGGTGGTCCTGCCTTGGCCGGCGGGGCCCTCGCAGGAATGCCAAAAATGTGCTAATTGTGCCCTGCCAGCGAATCCTCAAGGATTAGGAGTAATGATCTTTAGAGGGAAAAAAAAAGATAAATAGCATAAAATCGATGGGTAACAAACTTTTGCCCCCTTCCCTCGTCCCGATGGAGAAGCCCGAGGTGCCCCATTTCACCCCATCATCGGTATCCGAAGTAGGAACAAAATGTCCCCATGGAAACCGGGCAGTGATCTGTCGGGACACAGTGATCTATCAGGACATACTAATCTGTCAAGGTTGCGTTCGTGGCGCAACGAGAAAATGGGGTTTTGTCTCGCCTGCATTTATCACTGCTTAATTTATTTCTGTAAAATTTTATTTTAAATTCTGCAGCCCCAGTTCTTGCAGGTTGGGAGGGCGAGTTCTGCGGGGCTCCTGCACGTGTGAGGCCTCAGACAAAGCCACCATGGAGGGCTCGGCGGGCAGAACCGCCCCGCGGGCTCCACATCCCCGTCCCTGCCACGAACCGCAGTTCGTGCCTTCGCTACCAGTGGGAAACCCTCGGCCGGGTGGCTCCTGGCAAATTTTCTATTGTAGTGCCTGGGATGGATGTGGAATTTGCTTGTTTGGAGCTGCAGGGGGATTGTGTGTAATGGAGGACGGAGGTAAAACGCAAAATTTAAATTTCGCCGAGTTAGGCAAAGTTTCTGCTGTCCCGACCCAAGAGAGAGCGAAATGCTCGACATTGAAGTCAGTAATTTAGCAAGGGTGTGTAAATTTGTAATCAACACGCCTGTAGAAACAGAATAGTGAATTGACCCTGCAATGAAAACCATAAAAGTGTCCCAGTAACTCATTTGCGTGCAACAAGATAGAAAACATTCCTAAATAAAGGATACTTCATGTCTAACTCTGTGAAACAAAGCTTTTTAAAACCAGCAGCAAATAAGCACACAGTAGTAGAAAACTTTCTTCTTTATATAAAAAACATTGCTGCACATTGATTTTGTTAATTATTTAATGTAAAAATTTGCATCATAAGCATATTAAAATCTTATATATCAATAAAGTTATGTGTCAGTGTAGCAGCTTTTACTCAGTGCATACTGCAAATTGATTATCTCTTTTCTCTGAGTTCAGAAATAAATTAGTCTTTCAACAAAGAGAGCCTGAAGATGGTGAAATAAGTCTACATGAAGTGTTGCACAGATAAGATTAAATGGTATTTTTACATCCTCCTACTGACCTTTGATTTGTGTTTTTGTGTATCTTGGAAGGGAGTCTTGGAGTCTGCAAATACATCAGTTGCTAAAAAAAGTAGTGGTCAAAGAAAAAAGTGCCAGAACTTTTCTTAATACTTTAAAGGGTATTGTCTGGGGAGAGGAGTCACCTGCCATGTCAGGTGGGCAGAGAGTTTTGATGGCCTTTTTCAAGCACACTGTGATTTATAGATTGCAAAGTGGTGCTTGTAAAACAGGTTACTTAACTGTGGGAAGGTTTGGTTCCAGGTTAGGAGGACTGTTAGGGAAACTAAGTGAGGTGCAATCCCTCTATAGAGATGAGATAAAAATAAAAATATAATTACTGAGAATCACTTTCAGAATGTATTGTGAGATTATATACCACAGTTTTACAACAAATATGCAGAAATTTGGGGTTTTTTTTCCTGTAATGGAATCAAGAGCATGCATACATGCTGAGAGGATATTTCAGTTTCCTTCACTGCACTTTTCTTATTGCTACAGATAATTCTGTTCTATCTCTTCTTGGTTACTGATTCATTCATACTAACAACTGACCAAGGCTTACCTTGACTGTCTCCTTCACTTCTGTTCCCTTCCAGAATCAGAACTATTATCTGACCTTTTTCATATGGGAGAAAGCATAGTGAATTGTGCTGAACTATCCAAATGCATAAAAGAAAAGAAATTCAGAAACAACCAAGAGGGATGAACCTTTCTGAAACAAAAAAATATTTTTCAAAACAAACTATCCAAATACATATATCGGTTGCTGTATGGAAGGATTTCTGTGAGATTAATAAAATCTAACTTATTTCTCAAAACTTTGGGAATAGTTGAAAGTCTGAAGATCTTCTACTAAACCTGCAGAGCACCAGCACAAAATCTGTGTTCAAAACCCTGTTTTATAACCAGGTCTAGAATCTTTCAGAGATCATATTTTATACTTTTGAAAGAAAATGTTTGTAGAGATCATGTCATCTTAAAAAGAAACAAAAGCCCCAAAGGAATATTAAAGAGAAAACACTTTAATCATTAACTGCAGAGTTATTCTCCTGATAAGACAGAGACTGCAAACTCCTTCTGTGAATTCTCACACAGTCACAACTCTGATAAATCTTTGTAGCAGTAGAATTCCTTAAAGATTTATCTTCTGCACACTTTGGATTTTTCATGTAACTGTAGATTACCTGTCATTTGTTGCTGAGCTGTCTTTGTTTTAAAGCATTCAGCTGAAAAAGATGTAGAATGAAAATTATTTTCCTCTTGTGAGGACAGAATAAAAAGAGATACTTTGGGATTACAATGCATTTTTTTCCTCAGTGTTGATGAAAAATTTAATTCAATATTAGTTTTCTGAATCACTGCTATGTGTTTGCACTTGTCATGAAAAATGACTCCATAGAGGTTTTATTACAAAAGATCTCACACTTTTGTCATTGTGTTAGTAAAACATTTGAAACTGGCATTCACCTTTTAATTTCTACTTGCTTCATTTGCAAAACTATTTAATATAGAAAAATAAGATACAAATAAGCTATGTTACCTTGCATTTTAGTTAAGTGAAATATGCTTATAAAAAAAGCAACTCTCTCCTAAATAAGACCAATCTACATGTAAAATAAGAAACAAGTGTACACTAATGGCATGGACTTCATGTCTAATTTTAATTATTTTTTTACAATATTGATTCCTGTGATAAATAATGTAACATTTGCTGTGTCACTGATATGCTGTAAAGAACTGCTGAATACTAATGTCTCAAAGCAATCCCTTTAGGAGCTCTTTGACAATTTATTAAAAACATATTTATTAAAACAAAACTTAAATGTAAAAAAAGAAAGTTCTGTCTCATATCTATCTTCACAGCTTGGTAGCTAAGTATATTAAAATGCATTTAGCTTTCTAATAATTTTCATTTATTTTGTATTTATATTACTTTCTAGCAGGCTGAAATTGCATTTCTGTGCAGCTCTTTTATACAATTTCTATAGGATTTAATTCTGTGTGTTGCTTCCACCTTCATTGGCATCATGGGAAGTTAAATGAACTTACCCTTTCACAGTACTGATTCCTTTATCTATTGCTTTCTAATTTCAGATGGGTTAAATCCTGAAATCTGGATGTAACTTGTCAAGTTGAAAGGCAGGTACTTGCATGATTAAATGGCCCTTGTTGTGGTACAGGATAGGGCCCTATAAAATGCTGAACTCTTGCATCAGAAATGCTTCCATATTAACTTGCTCAGGAACAGGGTTTGCATTTTTTTCATATTAAAATCAATTCTTTGAAGACAGAGTTCCAAATGCATAACCAAGCTGGACATATATTTTTTGTTTCAGATGCACTGGGTAGTCTGTTCTTAAACACATCTCCAGACACCCCACACATCTTTCTGCCATTCTGATAGATCATGGATTACACCTGCCCACAGCACTTCATTGAAGTCTCTATGGACTGAGATTTGCCTTTCTCATCAGAAGATTTTTGTTGTATTAACATCATCTCTGCTTCATTTCAGTTGAGGTCTAAGAATTATTCCCACCAACAGGTTTCCAGTTTTTCCAAATATTACTGATGTTTTGATGAGTTTTCTTATTTATGGATATAACACAGCAGTTTAGTTTGAGCATACATCCCTACATATTAATTCTGAAGTACAGTTTCTATTTTGTAACAGTACACAACTTCCCTTTTTGTAAAGTTGCTTAATAGATTTTATTTCTCCACAGCTGGCAATCAGAGCATGTTGTGAACTGTCTAGATTTTGTGTAAATCTTAACATTTGCATGAGCCACGTAATCTAAATATATGCTTAAGCCCTTAAAACTGTATAAATAGCTTATATGAGGATGTATAAGTTTGCAAAGCATGAAATCTGTGTCTTGAGGAGCAGTGATCTTCCCATCAAAACAAGCTGCAAAGGCAGGCTGCTCCATGAATCTGGTGCTACACACGTTTTATACACATGGGGGGTAATTTGGACATGAGGGATCCTGCTGAAGGTTCAACCTATCCACAGGTGTAGGGCAGGCAGAGTTGGTCCCATCTCTGTGCACACACTGAATTCCTCCTTCAGGGCAGTGCAACAAAACAGGACTTCCCTATGCATAAACTTAAAAATATGCTCAAGTCATTTCTAGATGAGACATCTCCCTCCAAAATATACTTCCCTTGCACCATGTGGCATTATAGAAATGAGTCAATAAATTGCTGTTTGACTATAGGTTGCATATCAAATTCATGTTTTGTTGAGCTCAGTAACCCTGTTACTGCAAGATGCAGTACAGCATTGCCTGTATTTTTCTGTGCAATCCACATGTATTATCAAAATTCGCTGTAAGGACCTGATGAGAAGACCCAGAGACCAGAGATTGTCCTTGTGCTTCCACTGTATCCTGTGGTCTGTGTGTTGCTCTGTCCAAACATCCCTTCTAGGATAAGGAAACAAATGTACTTCTCCTCTGTTGATCAGCTCATATGCACTCAAGGGAGTCAAGCAGATATTATATTTTTGGAGCTGTTTCTGTCAGGCAGCCTGGAAAAAGAGACAAAGGTTTGGGTATTGTCCATATGAGAAATGCAGCAGTTGACACAGACACTGTATCATCAGGTACAGCAAAAAAACCAGCCAGTACTTTTTTCCACAGTTGAATTCCAGCAGTTGCAAGCAATAGGAAATGCTAGGATTCCTCCCTTTTTTTATTATTTTTTTTCGCCCTCCACAGAAGAAACATGATCAAGTTACAAAGAAAAGCTCTCAGGTTGCCTGTTAAATGTACAAAACTTTGTGGCTTTATACACCACCTGCAACTGGCAGGATGCTTGTACTTCACCCAGCACCCAGAGCATCCCTGAGGGCCTTTTCTTCTGTGCAACATCAGACGGTGCTTCAAGAGCACTGATGACCAGGACGTCTTCAAGAGAATTGACTGCACAGAAGCAGATGTCCTAGACAGAAATCAGTGTATGTGGCCATTACATTCAAAATCCTGCCAGCTAGGATGAGCTCCTTGGATCAGGACTGTGTGAAGTAGTTTGTACCTCCATTTGGGGGAGGTATTTCATTATGCAGCTTGTCAAAGTTTCCCTTCAGTGATTTCCCTTCCCAGTAATTGTGCAGTAGCTGGACAAGGTGCACCTCAGAGGCTGTTGACTCTCACAGTAGCATTTTGGCAATTCAAGGGACAGCTGAGTTCACAGAGTAGTTAAAACACATTGAGACCTCAGGCTGACTGAACACGAGGATGTCTGCTCCAGGCTGCAGAGCAGCTCAGGATTAGAATGGCATAAAAACAGCTTAAACCTGCTATATGTTACCAGCTCTGTATCTAGAGGCATGACAAAAGATCTCTCCTCTCATCTCAAGGCAATGCTTTTTTCCAGTGAATGTGCCATGTGTGCTGCAAGTCCCTACTAAGAAGATAAAATTTATTAGCAGTAGTTTAACACATTTTGGGATATGCACACTAAAAGGATGATCCTGTTATCACAAGCTCAAATCGTTCTGCTGGGAAAGAACATCATGATAGGACGTAAACAAGCCTTAACACGAGGAAGAATGTGTAATTGGTCTCAGCATAGTGGGGAAATATGCTTGTTTGGAGTGATAAAAGTCCACAGACCCAGCCCAGCCAGGAAATAGGGCTGGGGATGGAGACAGGCTGGAGTTCACGTACAAGATGCAAAAACGGGGACTTTGGGCAAAAATAATTTTATTTCTGAGAGGGAAGCTCCCTTCTCCCTCAGAGTGTGATAACTTAATGTCTAACCCAGGGAAGGGAGTGTTATTCCCCCTCCAGAACCTGTCCCAGCTGTGAAACCCTCCGGAAAGAGGCTTTTTCCGTCTGCGAGCACCAGCCGGTGTGGCTCTGCCCCCAGGCTGCAGACAGGATGAAGTACAGCACTGAGAAAGAAAAGTATCCCAAAGCCCGTATAATATCCACGCGCTTTAATAACAGGGAGAAAGCGGGACTTTTGGGATGAAGCGGCTGGAGGTGGGGGAGCTCTGGCAGTCGGAAGAGCAGCAGCATCTCTGCGGTGGCGAGGGCAGCGCGGGCTGCGATGGCAGGACAGGATGAGATGGAGTCCAGGATCCGATGGCAGCGCAGGATCCGGCACGGCAGGAAAAGCTCCTCTGCACAGCTAATGAGATTGGCTCCCAGCCCCGGCGATCCGCAGGCACACACAGCGCCTTCCGTCCGTCCGTCCGTCCGTCTGTCCCGCCGCCGCCTGCCCGCGGGAACAGACCAGCTCCTGCCTCATCAGCTGGACGGAAAATCATCCCTCCGGCACAGTGTTTTCCTAGAAATCAGCGTTGTGAGTTCTGCGAAGAAACCCCTTCCCCATGTTTGCATAAATTTTAGTCTTGATGCATAAATGAAGCTGTTAAGTCTATTTTAAAAGTAGCGCTTCTGCACTGCAATTATATTAACACACAAACAAAAGGTGTTTCCCCGTGTAAATTGTGTATCTCAGGACACCAGGTTCTGTTAATGTTTAAGAACTGTTTGCTGCACAGCTCGTTACATGAAATTATTTTCTGGTTGCACATGAGCCATGTGCAACCAGCTGAGGCAGATTTGCAGTTTACATCACAGCGTTGTCAGCTTTGCAAAAATTAGTGAAAACAGATTACTGTGATTTAGCCCTTGAAACCCATTACATTGTACCTTTAATAATGCTCTCCACCAGTTTTTTTTTCAGGAATAACATTGAAAATTGTAGCAAAAGTTTAGAAATTCTTGGAGGCAGTAACTCTAAAGGATTTGTACTAAACTGAGTTAATAAATAAATCATCTGGTTCTCACATCCCCTTATTACATATGCCCTCTTATTAACACTTAGAGGAAAATCTTACATTGTTTTCTTTATAGAAATTTTAGGTCAGTTCTGCAAACACCTAAACATACAAGTAGTTTTATTTATGTGAGCAAATTTACTCATGCACCTAAATATTTGCAGGATGAGGCTTTCAAAAGTAATAGCAACTAAAAATATTGATATGTGTAACTTTCCCTGTTCAATTAATTCTTGCAAGTGCTGACTAGCAAAGCTGAGGCATTCCACAGCAAAAATGCCTTCAAACACCTTAAAACGATGAAAGATTTGTTGGCTTCTGCCTCCTACAGGATTAAGATAGAACAAGGTGAGTTTAATGCTACAGGCAGGACTCAGCCTAAACCCAGACATTCTGGAAACAACTTTGCCATCAGTCATCCTATTTGTCACAAAATGTTACATTCTGAGATTTGAATCTATCCCAAATATTTTTCTGCCTTGTAATCATTTGAAGAAACTGAAGAGAATTAAGTCCAAAAAAAGGTAATTGAAAGATTATGGATCTTAATACAGAATTATACAGCAAAATGCAAAATGTAAAGCAAAATGCATTTGCTATTGATTTTTTTAAAGTCTCAAAATGGATTAATTGAAAAATTTGGAGATAAAAACCCCCTCAAGACTCAAAATTTAAGGGCAGGCAGCAAGAAAGCAACTAGCATGCTGTGGGTTCTTTCAGATCAGCCTGTGTTCACATGGAAACTGAAATCCGTAAGAGATAACGGCAGCAATCATTATTAACCCTGAAATCACATCTATCAGCAAGGAGACTGGTTGTAGGAGTTTTATGAGCTCTGCAAGGAGGGAAACTCTCACTGATAAATATGTTATACAAAACAAATTCCCTGCAATTTCAGCTCAGAAATGCTTTTGAGGTACCTTGTGACAAGGCTCTGGGTCATGACCCAGGTCTTGAGAAGCCTGAGTTAGGAGATGTTAGTTTTCCTTGGGGCTTTGTTTACCCTGGACTTAGACATTTTGTATTATTAAGAATCTGTGGCTTATGAGGACATTCTATTTATCTTACCAGTCTTTTTTGATGGAAATGCCTGAATTTTCTTGGAAACAGGGATTTTATTGTGGATTCCTGGTGCCCCTTGGAGAGGCTTATTTTTCTGGACAATGGTATTCCTTAGTGTCACTACCCTTTTGATTTCCCAATGGTCACAGGCTCTCAAGGTCGTGCAAAGTGCATCCTTTTGTTATAATGGACCCAGAATTTTGTATTAAAAGGCAGAAAAAAGATCTCTGTTTACTGATTTAAAGTATATTTTCTGCCATCTACCTCTGTATTAGATTTTGGCTGTTCTGCTTAAAAAAACCTGTGTAATTTGGTAAGAAGATAAAAGGTTTGGAGGCAAAATTCAAGAGGACATTCAGTACATACATATTTTACTTTACATGTTCCCATGTAAAACTGAAGTGCAGATTCTGAAGCAGCATTTCCCACACAAATCTCTGCATAATTTAAACATCTAATGTATCAAATGTATTGTACCTTACACATACTGTAGTGTAAAGCATTAAGAAAATACGCCTTTCTGTTTTGTTCATTTTGATTTAGCTTGACTTTTCCTTTCTACATTACTCATTTAGACAGATCCTCTTCTCTTAAATTCCTCCTGCTGAGTGTTGCATTAAAAATGCTGATGACTGCCATGGTTTGTGGCATCACTGCAATTTGTGATGGTGCTTTGCCTGCCCAGAAGGTAAATAGTTCCTCTCTGTACTAACCAGAGAGTACACAACTTTATGAAGACTGAATTAAGTGAAAATAGTAATTCTAACATCATTTCTCCCGTTGAGATTTGTCTGTATTTCCAGTCTCCTTTGGACCTCTGTAACAGCAAGTTTTGATTAAATGTGGAAAAAAATGCATCAACCTTTAAGAGTGTTTCAATTCTTTACATTCTGCTACAGGATGGCACAAAACTCCAGATAAATTTATCCTCTGTTCTGCAGGAAATATAGTAAATCACTGAAGAAACTGTTTGAAAACCTGACCAGGGGTAGGTACAGTTTGTCTCCGAAGTGCTGCAGCAGCAGGAGGTGCCCCAGGGCTGCAGAGGTCACTGGTGGGTTTGGGTCCTTGCCGGGGGTTTCCACATGTCAGCGGGGCTGGGCTTTGTCCTGCTGCTTCTCCCACTTGTGCAGGATCAGTTTCAGGAGGATCGTATCCTGTATCCTCACTATAAAACCTACAACCAAAAATGGTTGTTGAAAAAAATCACATTTATTAGCAACCTAAAATTTATTGCTCTTGGGACAGTTTAATTTTTTTTTTAAAGTGGTTATTTTACATGTTTCTGCAGAGGTGAGCAGGAGTTGCAACATAAAATGTGTCTACTTCTAACATCATTCCCTACGAATAAATTCTCACAGTCAGTTTAATTGTTAAATTATACAATTTTTTAAAAAAATCTTTCTTTGAAAAAACCTTTTTCACTTTCCTGATATAAAAGCAAACTCTTAAAGTTACAGCCTTTTGAACTGCTTTTGCTTTTTTTTATTAAAGTGTCTAAGCAAAAACGAGAAAAATCAATTGATTTCACTTTTTCTTTCAAGCAGTGTCTGTTCATTTTCATTGCCTAAACTTGCTCCACTCACACAGCACTTTCACTTTCCTCTGCAAATCCCTGGGTAACTTTTAAACAGAAACAGAAGTGTGATAACTGCATATTTTACACATTTTTATGAAACAATTTAATTAAAAGAAAATTTAATTATAACATTCTCCATAAACTACCAGGCAATTCCCTGACAAAGCTTATTAATGTCAATGGAATTTTTTCTCTTCACTGATTTCAAGTTGAATCTGAAAAAGTCTTTGAACAAGACTGTAACAGCAATAACTTTTTAAAACTTTTATAACAAAATATAACACAGTAAATTATTTTCTGAGTAAAACATGAGTCTGACACATAATTTTATTTATCTATATTTTTTATATGCTAGTTTTTCATGTTTTTCAGTTTTCTAGGGAAAAAAAAAGCTACTAGATTCAATTGCAGTTTTGCTTAATTAAGAATTTAAGACCAGTCATTTTTTTTTCCCTTTACTTGAAATGTTTTCAGGTCAAAGTAGAGCTCATTCTCTAATTAAGCTCTTACATACTGCTACGTTCTAGTAATGATAGAAGGAAACAAATTCACAAAATCCTCCAGTCCTGACAAATCAGGTTATTTTCCCATCTGTTTCTACTTGCTGGAATCACTCTTTAAACCTATCCCTCCAATTCCCACAGAGCAGGCTGGAGGATTTTCAATACCTCAGAGTTACATGTTTGATTTGTGAAGAGATGACGAATTCTTAAAAGATTCTCTTTCACATAGTTTGGCCATTTGGTTGGGTTTTGGGGTTTTTTTTTAGAAGAATATGGATTTTTCTTAGAAACCTGAATTCCTTTTTAGTTTAGATCTTTTCTTGAGCTCTGGATGATGCAAGCCATAGGCATAAACAGCCACACAAAGGAAACTGGGATTTTATTGTGCATTCCTGGTGCCCCTTGAAGAGCTTATTTTTGTGGACAATAGTTTTCCTTCGTGTCACCACCCTTTTGATTTCCCAGTGGTCACAGGGTTCCAAGGTCGTGAAAAGTGCATCCTTTTGTTCCTCTTAGCCTAAAATTCTGTATAAAAAGGCAGTTAAAGGACCCTAAAGTTGGTTAAGACATGGAGGGTATTTCATGTAGCAGAACTCACATTGCAGGATTTGTTGAATTACAGTTAAGATTCCAATTCAAGAGAGAAGGTACTATTAAACACATTGTTTAATATAAAAATTAATTAATAGCTATTTATAAAGTCACAGAATTAATCCTGGAATATCTCTAACATTAGAACAATGATCACCAAATAACAAAAATGCAACATTACTTTAGTATCTACCTACAATTAAATTGGTCAATTAATTACTTACCTTTTAAAAGGACTTCACTATATATTTGTAACAATTGAAAAATACTAACAAATTATTATCTTTATCATCTAATTATTATCTTATTATCCCTTTCAGTGAAATCATGGTTCTTTTATGGTCCCTTTAACCTTTCAAAAATACTAATGAAAACTGAATTTCAGACAGGAAATTTATTAGCCCACTGAAATTTGTCAAGAAAGGACTAAATAGTCTTGCATGTATGTACTTCCTTCTTAAAATGAAATGAGTTATACTAAATAAATTCTGTTCTTTGCAAGTCTATTGCTTTAACATCTCCACAGCACACCCCCATCCCTATTTCAGTTTTTATATGTTTCTTATACAGGACAGCTCTCAGATGCAGCCCAGCACCTAATTGTTGGAATCTGGGGCTTGACAGTGTCATCCATGCCCTGGATAAAGTCAGCTCTGCACAAGCAGAACACAAGCAGTTCCTCCTACTGCACATCTGCATAGTCTGGAGTCATTTCCAAGGTCCTGGCAAGAGCAATAGGAGCTGCTGGGTGGGAAAAGCTGAAGAAAAGCTGCAGAAAAGCTGGAGAAAAGCTGGAGCAGGACTGTAAGGGATGGGGAAGTGATCAAACATGAGGTTGCATCCTGGGGGTTAGATGGGCTGTAAGAGTGGAGAGTCATTCCCTAACGCTGGAGAGACACCTGATTTATTTATTGATGCCAAGCACCAGAGCCTGCAGTGTCAAACTCCTCTGTGCTTGATTAGTCAGGCTGATCCCAAGAGATAGAAAAGGAGTTGTTCCCCAAAATAAAGTGTTCCATGAAAAGTGTATTGTCTCTGTGGAAGTGTTGCTCTGTTTAGTTTCCTAATTAAAAAAAAATGTATGCAAAAAATAGTTAATTTGAAAAAGCTTCATGGCACTTGTCAGAGTGTTGCCACATATTCTCCTTTTTCCTTTCCAGCCAAATTCACATGAGGCAGGCAGAGCCTTCTGTGATTCCATTAACTTTTTTCTTTCTCCTTTTTTTTGGAAAAGAATCTGTCAAGATAAAGAAATTCTGTTTATAGAAGAACAAGACGCAGTTTCCCACATAAACACTGCTGTTTGTAAAGTAATGGGGTTTATACTCAAATGTACAAACAAAGCCTCAGGAACAGGATAAGAGAATATTTTTAATGACATTTTCTGGATCCCCTGTAGTCCCTCCCCTTTCCAAGAATTCAACCCTGTATTTCAAGGTGCAGTGCTGATTTTTCTGAGAGCAGGTGGAGGGCACCTGGAAATCGGAAGAACAGACCCTGTCAAGTATTCCATGTCCAGAAGACATTTTCATTCATGTTGTTCAGATACCTTGTTACCTTGGAAATAGAAGGTATTTCTAATTTACCAGAATTAAATGAAACCAATTTATCTATCAGCCACTGGAATGCTCAAATATTGGCTATATCTAATCCAGACTGGTGAGTCACTACTAGTTAGCAGACCAGATTCACTGTTATTTAATACTGGATCTATTTTCTCTGGTTGAATGTACAGATCACACCCATTTATGCCATGAGAAGATAATTTCTTTTGCAGTTGGTGGCTCTGACATTTAGTGAGTGAAGGTTTATCTTTTAATGAAGCAGCAGTTCATGGCTGCTCCAAACTGTATTGTCTTGTCTGGCCACCCAGTTTTCCTAAACTCAACTTGCCATTTCCATGTTCCCATCTCAGCCCAGTATCTCCTGCAGCCTGAAGAATAATTTAAAGCAGGATTTCATGCAGCAAACAGAAGTTAATATCAGACAGAAAAACAGATTTTAGTGCTAATAACGGTTCATGTCTGTTTTGTTCAGTGCTTCCATTTAATACAAGGGCAGAAGCTGAAAGGCTTGAAAGGGAAGGTTTATTCTAATAAAGGTTTGGTCCTGGCTCAAAAGAGACCAACCCCTTGTTACAGATTGAGGGTGCTTTGTTCCATCAAAGTGTTAATTACATCTTTGCCTAAGTAAAGATTGAGGCTGAAACACATAATAATGTATGTCACATGTTTCCAGGACATAGTATATAATCAATCTGCACCATGTACAAGAAAATCACATATAAAACACATTTCAAACCCTATAATTAAATTTTAAATGTTATTTCTATAATTTCATATTTAAAGTTTAATATTACAAAAATGAGCATCCTTTATGCCAAACCTCAGAAACATATTTTATGTTTGTTGGTCTGATGAAAAGCAAAATACATTTAAGGCAGCATGAAGAGCAAACATCTCCAGCAACCATATTAAGAACACCAGCAGTACCCAGTACAGTAATGTCTTTATTTTCTCTGTCTTGTCTTCCCATCCACCATTCTGCTTTCCTAAATACTTTTTCAGATGTAATTAAGACATCCTAGCTCAGTTAAGTGCAGCTCTGATTCTTAAATGAAGTCATAGTGTGTTGACCTAAACATATAAATGAGAATAAAAGATGTTTGAGATGATTTTGATTTGCCTTCCCCCCACCCCATTATCCAGAACCTGTGAAGGTTTTCTTCCTGCACATGACTAATATCTACAGTGAAATTCACCATAATTTGTGTACTTTAATATTGAAACATATTTAGTCTCAAATGAAATTTCAATGGAACTAGCTAGGTTATAATGTTTTTAAAAGCTTCCTAAGTATATATCAAAATACCGTGACTTGATAATTCATAACCTCTTGCATTTTGTCTGGGAAGAACTTGCCCCATCGTGCTACCTAAAACTGCAGGAGAAAGCAGTTGTGATTCAAGTAATTTTTATTAGTTATAGTGACAGCTTTGATTTTTCCCTTCTTTCCTTGGCAGTACTTCTCAGCGTATCATTTTCTAAGCCACAGACCTGAGAAGATTCTTGCTGAATGTTCAGAGAGACAAGTCCCTCAGCAGAATTGGCATGTGGGTCTAATGTCTCTCTAGGAAATGATCTCAGGGAATTCAGCAGCCCACAGTCTGCTGGTCTGTGTATTCACACCAAGAACTCTACTTGCAATGCCTGAGCATCCTCCAGAAGGGTCTTGTACATGGCTCATGGTGCAGAGAGAAACTGTTCGTTAAGGAAGAGTTAATAGCAGGAAGATGAAAACAACTGGAAATTTTCTCAGTGTCCTCAGGCAATTCCTCCTGCTCCTGAAATACAATTTTGTTCTTCTCGGGGTTTTTTTGCAGGTGTAAATGGATAAAATAGTCTCACACTTCATGAAATACAGAGCTGAAATTATGAACATCTTTATTCTAAAGCTTTAAAGGTAAATTGCCCATTTCTTGCAACATTGTCTATCTGGCAGTGTCTGGAACGTGGCTCTGCCCCTGTGGCAGGTAGGACTGTGGAGAGAGAAAGGTGGGAAGGCTGATGACAGAGTTGTCTCTCAGTCTTCCAAAGAGCAGTTTGTTTAACACACTCATTTCTCTCCAAAATGCACTGATGGTCTGCTCTGCATTTTCACACCTTTAGACCACCGGTCTGGGTACCGATGGTTTCTTTCTGACTGGAGGAATGACAACCTCCCTCCTCCTGTGGAAGCAGGTGGCTTTAGTCCTGAGGTCACTCCTTGCTGACCTCATTGCCATCTTTAACCTGGTCACTTACAAACAGAGCTGTTACCCTCCTTAAATTGCAATGTTATGTGTTTATTTCTGCTGTGTTTGAAAATCTTATGCTATTTACAAATACTCTTTTCCACATCCAGAAACAGAGTTTGATGGTACTGCTGCCTCCAGCTTGTTATCTCAGTTCTCTCTCAAAGATCGCTGACCTAAGGACAGAGTAACTGGTATTTCACCCACTCTAGCACTCATTAAGAAAAATTATGTAAATAATGGACACAGATGTGTAGGGTAAATTTGCCCAGGTCTCCAAGAGTTACTGGTTGCTGGAGAGATCTGTATCCTCTTCATTCCCTTCAACAATGTGCTTGTCTTTAGGCTGGAAGAGACTCCACAAATACAGGGCTTGACAGTGGATACACCACATTCCTGTAAGGAAGTGATGGGATTGTCTGCCCTGAGAGCATACAGGTAAATGCCACTATGCAGTAGGGGCAGATCTGGTAACTTTGTGACAGATTCTGGCAGGTTTTTTGTCAGGACTGTCCTTTTCCATGTCAGAGGGGTTGGATAATTAAGGGCCCTTCCAGCCCAAATCATTCTGTGATTTTATGACTGGTGGTATTCTCTCCAGCCTTGTTTGGCACTGCTCTTTGCTTGCTCCTACCCAGCTTTTAACTTACCTAAATAGATGTTTCTTAAAGCAAATCTCCATCTGGCTTGTAGGGCTCCCAAAGAAGAGCTGCAGGAAACAACGGCTTCCTCTGAGCTCCGGCTGCAGCAGGAAACTTGATGAATTTCTCTTTCTCTCCTCTCCTGTGCCCCTTAGTTCCCAGCTTGGCTCAGAGGTCTAATACATATCATGTATCATATCATGCCCCACTTTTGGGGCAAGATGAAGAGAACAGGCTGCTAGTCCCAGAGATTAGGACTGTGACCAAAACTGTTGCAATTACAAAGCTTCTCATCAGTATGCGGCTGGAGAACTGCTGCTTGAATGGGGGCAGCTGCAAAGGTAGTTGTAAATCATGTCAGGTGCTTTGAACTTGTATAATTTACCTCTTCAGCAGGAGTAATGTGCACAGAGTACCTGTACCCCTCTGAGAATAGTGTTTGATAACTGCTTCTGTTACTATTTAATTTTTAATTTATTTATCAGGCAATTACATTGGCACAAATAATTTTGTAGCTCACACTGTCCACTGTCTCACCCACGTGCTCAAGAGTGATTTATGTGACAAGTACCCAAAGTTTTGAGACCCAGAGTTATGGTCCTGCTGAGGTTTCTGTGGCAAACCAGCCCAGCAGAGCTGGGTGGGTGCTCAGGGCAGTTCCCTTTGTGCCCAGATTGATGCTGAAGCAGGATGGGGGTACAAAGGGGATACAGGTGAGTTGGTCCATCCTTAACACCTGTTAAAAAGAAACACACCTCCAGAAAGTAATTTTTCAGTGGACCGGTGAGCTGAACTGGCTGATTGCAGCACGAAGCAATGGCTGAGGTCTGAACAAGGATGCAGAAAAGTTCAGCTAAGGATGGTGGGAGGGAATTAGAAGTGCTTCTTTTGCTTATACCATCTGCAACCACGTTTGAAAATTCAGCCTTTCAGTGTCTGACTAAATACAAATTGGATGTTTTGCTTTAATTTGTCTATTTGCTGCATTGGATCTCAGCCTACTTTTATTATTAAATAAATGTGTCATGGCTAATTTTGCTCATTGGTAATGTGGTGAGAAGTCCTATGTTTCCAAAGTTTGGAGCTGAGTTTGGGCATACACAGTTGGAATGATTCAAAGCTTAACATTAAAAGGAAAAACTAACAGAACTTACATTCTCTTTTTCCTTCCTTCCTTCCTTCCTTCCTTCCTTCCTTCCTTCCTTCCTTCCTTCCTTCCTTCCTTCCTTCCTTCCTT
>JAOXXN010000044.1:78998-107267 GCA_026770055.1 Myrmophylax atrothorax | reverse complement strand
CGCCCCCCGGTGCTCCCCCGGCCGGGGGTGGGTCGGGCCCCGGCGGCGCCGGCCGGGCCCGCGGGGGGGTCGCCGGTGGCTCCCCGGGAGGTGCCCTCCTGCCCCGGCCGTGCCCCGGGGAGGCGGCGGAGGAGCCGCTATCGGCCCATCTCCCGCTCCCCGTGGGAGGATGGAAACTTTCCTGGAGATCCCTCGGCGCTCTCTGCCAGATCTCCCTGACCGCGGGCTCTCTCTGTCATTTTTAGTCACCTGCTCTGCTCTCATTGTTTGGGCTTTCGAGGGTTCGCCCTCCTCCACCCACTTTTACCTCCTCTTTGGTTTATTTATTTTTTATTTTTTTTTCCAAAGAAGTTGCACGGATAAATTCCTATCTGGCTTTTACAGCAGCTCTGGGATTCTGTGTTGGCAGAACTCTTGGATTTGGGTTCTCAGCCACAGACCCTACAGGAGACCTCCCCTCTCCCTTGATTCACCCCCTCCTTCTCCAAAATAAACCCCCAACAACAGGTGATCCATCCTGGAAGTGCAAAGCACTTGGAAGTTTGTGGAACAGCAACTCTGGTATCTCGAGTGAGCACCTTGAAAAAAATCAAGGCAAATATTTTCTGTAGCTTTTCCTGAGAAAATCACTTCAGCATCTTCAGTGGCAGTTTATGAAGCTTGTTTACTTCTCGTGGGTTTTCCTTTGGTGTCTGAAATCTTCATAAATGTAAATTCTAATCTTTAGAAATGTAATTTGGGAATCATACAGGTCACAGAGCAAAACAGACTTTGTGATTGCAGGATGTAGGTCATTGTCCTTCGTAGGAGATACAAGTGAGGCCTTAACCCCTGTAAAACAGCCTCTTGAAACATATTTGGGTGATAAATTGAAATTATAGTCTGGGTTACTTTCCATTCTTCGGTGCTGAACAAAGTCTGGTGCACAGAGGGCGTCCTGTGCCTGAGAGTCACTGGAATTGCACTTCTGTGTTGGAAAATCTGCTGTCCAGAGCTCGGTCAAAAAGCACCGAGGCCACAGGAGGGTGTAAAAGCTGCTGCTTTGGAGACAAACTAGAGGTGCAGTGAGGGGAAGCACCACGTTGGACACTTGAGTGGGCATGAGAAATGTGAATGCAAATGAACCCAAATGTCTGAGTGAGGAATGGCTGAATGGATTTCTTCTTCTGTGGTTCTTGGGTAGATGTAACTTCTCATTTTTAGACCAAGCCCATGGAAAAGTGATCCATATAAAGTAACCTGTGTGTCTGCAGCACGTGTTCCAGTCACTGGATGTGTGTGAATCTCCCACAGTACCCGACTCTGTGGTCCAGTCTGGGGCACTTTCTCTGGCAAAGCTGAGAAGTGAAATTCTGTCAACAGTAACCACTCTTTTTTAAAAAATTCTTACTTACTTGGTAGGTTTTTTAAACACAGAAAACCAAAATGCTGGTCTGTTTTTAAGCTGCATTTTTTTCTCGTTGCAATGAAACGTGGTTTGATACTTGGCAAACTGGATTAGTTGTTTCCGGGTGATTTGACCTGAGAGATGAAACCAGAATTTTGAGTGTTTGCATTCACAATTCTGGGGCTGTGGCTGAGTAACTTGGTTCATCTTCCTCAGATTTATTTTTTTAAATGGGCAGGGTAAGAAGTGCATTTTGACACAAAGAAAAGTGATCCCAGGACGGTGTTTTCTCACATTTATGAGAAAGCAAATATATTTGAGTGTGAGGTCTGCAGATATTTCTCATGCTCAGGTGGGGTTTTTTTTTGGAAATGTATAAGTAGTATAAATGCCCAGTGATACAGAAAAAAACAAATGGAAATAAGGCAGGGCTGGAAAGAAAACTTTTAGATATCCTTGTAAAATGCTTTCAGAGTAATTTAATCTGAGCGTGTCAAGAATGTGAATTTCCTTTTTGGCGTCCCCTGATGCTTTTAGTTGTGTTTGAGTTTTGAATAATTTTTCAAGTGTTAAATTATTTATAATGGAAAAGTATTTCCAAACATATGTTTGTTTGGGTTTTTTTTAACATCAGCATCCATGCATCAGGTGAAGATTGGCATTATTTTTAACTTCTCTGAGAGCCTTAAAAAGTGTAATTATGCAGAAGTACTTGAGGAAATGAGGCTGTGTCAGGTTCTGGTCCTGCTGCAGTGCCTGTTGGTGCACTGGGAGGTGAAAAGCAGCAGCTTTGAGAAGGATCTTTATACTCTTGTGTCTTGGAAAGTTGCTATTCCAATAAATTAAATATGATTCAGGCCACTTAATAAATTTTTATGTGTTCTCTAAATTTACTTTCATTTTCTAAAATCCAAACCTGCTTGTTGGATTGAAGGGGAGCTTTGTTTTAAGTGGCCATTCCTGAAAGTCAGTGGAACCTGTGCACGTGCTCAGGGAAATCCCTGACCTTCCTTTGAAGAACTGCTGTCACTGGTGTCAATATTTTGATAATATAATCTGAATATAAAACTAAACAGGTGGACCCAAATGACTCTCTGTGTGTATCCCACACTATTTATACCAAAGCAGAACTTGTTGCATTTTACACTCTTTTATTTCTTTTCTTACTGTATTTCTGATGCATCACTGTGTGATTCATGTTCAGCTACTGAGTGTGAGCTGTAAACAGTTTGTGGTAGTACTTCCTAATCGTCTTTTGTAGGTATTTTTCTGCTCCCAAATATTATATTAGTTTAAAAAATTACATAAAGTTTTACTCTTATATATATATGTGTGTGTGTGTATAGATATGCATATATATACACACATATATCTATCTTTCCTTCAGGATCCGTTCCTTCTGTCCCCTCAGAAGGGATTACAGAATGGTCTTGTTTTATTTTTTCTTTGCAAGAATACAGTATAGTAATTCTTTTGTGCCTAACGCTTCAGAACTCTCTGTTGCCACTGCAGAAGGGTGTGACTGGTTTATCCAGATTGGCACATTTTTTGTGCAAATCAGCAAGATCTGAAATCTTTGCGTTCTCCCTCCGAGTGCGTCACCAGCCGGCAAAGGGCTCTGCAGTTGGGAGGGAGCAGATGAAGCTGTTGGGAAGGCAAAGGCAGCAGGGACAGGACAGGGAGCTTTTCATGCAGCAGATTTGCAGTAAATTTTGCGAGGCCAACAGTTAAAGCTCAGCCTGTGACAATGTGTTGGAGCAGAGGAGTGAGGAGGGGGCAGGAGTGTCTGTCAGCAGCGGGACACGGCGGGGACTCAGGGAGGCTCCTCTGCTTTCAGTCAGAGGAGTGAGTGATACCAGCATTGTGAGCCTCTGACAGCGCTGGGGAGCACCAGCTCTGCCTGTGCTAATTCCAGAGACCAGGCCTGCATTTTCATGTAGATCTGTGCCATTTTAGCACAGTCCAGATGTTTGTTGTTCTTGTGATTGGATTTTTTTTTTTTCCCTATACAGTGGCTTTTCTTCCTTAGCTGAGTCCAATGAAGGCAAAGGCTGAGGAGAATTTCATTGCAGTTTTGGCCAATTCTGACAGTATAGCTCAAAATCTCCAAAGTAACAAGCTCTAAGAAAGTCTATTTGAAGAACAGGATATTTTATTTCTTGGGAGATATAGAAGCAAATGAACACAAACTGGGCCAAGAAACTTGATAATGGACCAAGCAGCTCATACCACTTGTTGGGTATTTTCACTTTTGAATGTACAGTGTCTTCCTGATTTGAGCACTGGGACCCTGGAGTTGTATTTTCACGTGTGTTGCTGGTAGCAGGTGAAATTGTTGTGATTCCTGTTGAGTTCAGTGTCAAGTCCCTTCTCTCAGCTGAGAGCAGCAGCTCTGCCGTGCCCACTGACACCGGCTGTGGCACCGCCAGACTGACCGTGGGGCACGGAAAGCTTTCCAGTGCAGCACCACCTCAGTCACAGGGGCCTCTAAAACTTTGTTCCTGGCGCTGTTTGAGTGGCCACAACGTGTCTCTGATACCGAAAATGGTAACATTTATCATCTCATCTCTGCTTATTATTCTTCTGCCCTG
The DNA here is from genome assembly GCA_026770055.1 of Myrmophylax atrothorax. Classification (NCBI taxonomy): domain Eukaryota; kingdom Metazoa; phylum Chordata; class Aves; order Passeriformes; family Thamnophilidae; genus Myrmophylax; species Myrmophylax atrothorax. The sequence continues at coordinate 103,289 of JAOXXN010000044.1, read as the reverse complement.
AGTCTTTTTAAGCCTTTAGACCCAAAACCTGTTCCGGAGGCTGTGCTGGACTTGTGGGTTTTTCTTTGCTTCTGTTTTTGAGGCAGTTCAGTAGCATGAATTTCATTACATGCAGAGATATACAGATTTTCTACAAATTCCTTTCCTGCCAGAAATAATTATAAAAATGAGTTGCAGTAACTTTTTTCCATAATGATTCCCTTGTATTTTCCACTTATTTTTTCTTTTCCCTTGTAAGTTTTGTGTTAATTATCCAAGGTTTTGTATTAATGCTTAAACTTTTTTTTGCCTAAAGAACTGCTTTTTTCTTGCTGATACAACTTCATAAAAATGTGGCACAATATTCCCTCTGGCAGTTGTGTGTTTGTCTGGGTATATTGAAGCTGCATAAAGCAAAGGGACAAACCACTCCAAGCCACCAATATTATGTTTATAAAACTAAGTTAATTTGTTAACAAGCTGATTGCACTTTTATTTCCTGTAGCATTGAGAGGATTGCAGTGGCATTGTAAGGTCATTTAAAATCATGACAAGCTCCGTGGGACAGAAGAAAGTCTCCTCCAGACAAAGGAAGTGCGGGTTCTGTCGGTCGAATAAAGACAACGAGTGTGGGCAGTTACTGATGTCGGAGAACCAGAAGGTGGCGGCACATCACAAGTGTATGGTGAGTGACCGGGATGGGGATGGAGCCGGGAAAACACGTGGAAAAGCCAGCCAGGCTGGGATTGGCACACACCATCAACCTCTGCAGTTTGAAATCTTTGTGGGTCTCGTATCTATTGATATTCTCTGTCATTTGTGCCCTTAAAAATACAAGTTCTGTCTTTGCGATTTTAGCTCTTCTCATCCGCACTGGTCTCTTCACACACTGATAATGAGAGTCTTGGTGGATTCTCTATTGAAGATATTCAGAAAGAAATAAAGAGAGGCACTAAACTGGTAAGTGTTTTTGGCCCTTGAAAATGGCAGACAGTATCTTCATACCTTCCATAACAATGAAATTGTTCAGTGAATTGTATCTGAGTTTATTTTTTACAAGTGGGAGCCTCTAACAATTGGTTTCAGATTTACAGACAGAAAACCTCAGTGGACATGATTGTTATCCTTATATTGAAATGTAAATGGCAGGTAACCAACATTGAAATGTCTTCAGGAAAGGATAATAAAGGAGTTTGTTCATTCCAGTCGAGTTCTGCTCTCATGTAAACAGGTTCTTTTAAGAATTGTAGCTTAGTCACGTAATTATTAAAAGATATATCCTGATTTTTTTTTTTACAGTTTCTTTTTTCATCACTGGGCAATGTAGATGGTTCATTTACAGAATATGCCTGTTTTTGATGGGCTGCATATAAACAATAGCATTTCCTACATTTTTGTTTGTATTCCAGTAATTTCTTCTTAATATTTCCTGTTAGATATCAGAGAGAAACACGTTCTAGGGACCTGACAAGGGTATTATTGTGCCTCTACCAGTATTTGGTTTTGCTGCTGAAATCTGGTTTTAACTGTCAAAGGTACTTTTATTGCTGCTTTTATATTGATTTAAAAGATGCTGCTGTGACTGTAGATCTTATGAGGTCTGTGGGTATAACAGTGATTACAGCTCTGCCCAATCACTGGGATTGAGCAGCAATGACTTTTTTAATTCCTGAGGAGCTAATTCGTGAGGGTGTTTTTACTGTAATTTTTTTCATTTAGAAGTAGTTGATTTCCATTTGGGGAAATAAGTGAGGCTCTTTTTAAAATCATTTTAACAAATGATCAAATCACTTCTCACATTAAAACCTTTCAGCTTAATTATTTAAAGCTCTGCATATTTACCAGTTCTCAGACTGCAACAAAAGTCCAAAGTATTATTGTAGAACTACAATTATGTAGTAATAGTCCAATATTTCATCCACTTTTTCTTTGATTTGGATTTTTCCCAGTGCAGGGAACCTTATTTGCTGTAAGTAACTGAAGCATAAAGAAATAACTGTTCATTAGTCATTCATGTTGTGATTAGGAATTTCCAAGGAACTTGGTGGTAAATGGAACTACAGATCATAAAGAAACCTTTTCATTCTTCAGTCTCTTAAAGGCTTTTAGAAGGTTGTTTCTTTTTTATGTCTTTGGGCTTTCTGTCTTTTTTGATTCTGAATCTCTTTATGTTCCTTCTCTGATGCAAGAGCTGGGGAGGTCCTTGCAGCTCCATAGCTGTCTGTCTGTCTGTACCAGGCACTTTGTTCAGTGTTTTTTGCAGAAAAACCTGGATCTCCTTAATCTAGTACATTCACAGTCCTGAGATGTTTCCTGTTTGGAGAAAATGTACAGGATGATTTTAGTTGCAGGTGCCTTATGGCTGTCAGAAAGCTGCAGCTCTGAATCCTTCTCTGCAGGAACTTGTCTTTCTCCACTGACATGTGTAGGAAGCTTAAACATAAATGTTTTTAGTAGCCCAAATCCCCTCTCTCAGGTCTGCTTCTGGTCTAACCTGGTCTTTTTGGGGAAGCACATTTGGCAAAAGTACCTCAGTGCACTGGGTTAAGTGAATATATTGATAGCTTGGAGAAAATCTGTGTGCTGGCAGAATTTCCATGGTCATCCCCCTTCCAGAGGTGCTGCTGGCCAGGTGTGCCCTGGGAATGGAGACCTGTTTGTCACCAAAGTGACAGTGACTGACACCTGGGGCCATTTTGATGGGGACATAAATCTGTCTGAGAAAGAGTTGTAGGTTCAAACCTTAATGGGCCAGTCATAAAAACTTAGGAAGTCTGAATTTTTGGGAGTACCAGGCACTGATATCTTTATTTTTTCTGGTACCCGTGCATGGGAGGATTGTTTTTTTTAAAGAACAGACTTGTTTTGCAGCTTATCAGACTTCAGACACACCTGAGATAACTTGGGAATTAAGGACAGCAGGACTTGCACTGCATTTGACTTGCCTTTGAGCAGCATGACTTGCACTGATGGAATAAATACCTTATTACTGTCAGGAAACATAGACCAGTAAATCACTATAAAAATTTCTGTGTCTGTTTTGTTCATACAGATACATCATGGTGTTCACAAAAAACTGTTTTAGTTATTTCTGGCTTTCAAAAATGGAGGTACTGACTAAAATTGATTGCATGGACATAATTTCATCCCAGGCTTTTACAAAGGACTTTGATCAGCAATTATTATATATTAAACCATAATGTATAACAGATTCATGCAATCAAAAGCCCATACAAATTAGAGAACATCTAGGGAACAGTATATAACTGTACCATTTCAGAGCTTGCAGAGGAGTAAATGGAGATGATCCAAGGCTTTGACATTTTTACTGTTCAGTTGACTTTGTTAAAATTGAAAAACAGGCTGGTGGTGTATTTTTTTGGCATGTTTGAGACTAATGAGAAGAACTTGACTGAGTTCGATGGACAGAAAACGGAACTACAGAGATTTATGTATCAAGTGTCCTACATTGCACAGTGAGGCTTTATGGATGTGGAATGAATTGTAACCCTCTGGGGGCATGGGCAACATACAGCATGCAAAGAAAATCCTCCAGTTGTCTTGGAATGCAAATTTAATGGGAATTTCTGAGATTTTGGGGCAGTATTACATCAGGAAAAAATAATACAGATAAAAATCTGTGATGCTGTCAATGACTTCCTTTCCTACCACACTGCAAGAAGGCCCATGAGCAGCTGGACCAGGACCAGGACAGCTGGTGTATCCTAAGCAATGATGTGTCTAATAGGAGAAGAATTAATTATTGGAAAAGAAGAGTAAAGCATCAGGCTCACTTCTAACCTTTTCTTCAATATAAATAGTGAAAATTAGTCTAATTAAAATAAATTCATTGCGTTTGACAAATATTTTGCTAAATTCAGTGTTTTGGAAAGGTCTTAAGGAAATAACTATAGAAAAAAAAGGTAGTTATCTGCTGATGCTGAGGTAAATTTGCAGGTAATCAGTATTTCTGGCTGCAGGTTCATTGCCAGATGGGTGTTTGGTTTTTTTTCCCAGCTACCTTCATAATGTAATTTAGAATTAAACAGGTACAATTTTAACTTTTCTGAAATGGTTGGTACCAACAGCCAGTCCTTGGGAGGAGGATATTTAGGTGAATAGATGTATCATGTTCATCAGACACGTGCCACAAAAACAAATTCCTTATTTTCTTCATTGAATTGATAATCAGCCTATGATGGTTTTTGCACTGCTGCTTAATTGCAACAGGTTTCTTGATTTTAAAATAAATCATGAAAACCACTTGAGAGCAGGAAGAGTAATGTAAGTGCATGAGTCCATTTATTTTGCCACCAGAAGTGGTAACAGTGTTATTTTTGAACTCAGAAGTCCTAAACCAACAGTAACATGAATTGCCCTTTCTCTTCCTTTCCAGATGTGCTCTTTGTGCCACTGTCCTGGAGCGACCATTGGCTGTGACGTGAAAACGTGTCACAAGACCTATCACTACTACTGTGCTTTGCATGACAAAGCTCAGATAAGGGAGAAACCTTCACAAGGCATTTACATGTAACTTTTTTATTTGTTATGTCTGGTTTTGTAGTTATATTTTACATTCTTTGTTTAAAAACAAACAACAACAAAGCAAAATAAAAACCCCACTTTGGAATCTGAACAAAACTGTTGCAAAAAGTTCTAATGACGATTGTGGCGTTCAAAATAGATGTCCTAGAAAAGCATATTTTCACTGCAAGATTTGTGTATCAGTGAGTTTTACAAGTGGGAGAAAATGTACTGGCATTTAAATTTAAAAGATGAGTAAATAATCTGTGAATCGTGACTGACTTGACAGTTTTCAACTACTTTGTTTATAGGATTTTATGTCGAAAACACAAGAAAACTACGCATAACTCTGAAGGTAAAATTATTCAATATAAATTTTTCCCATTGTAGAAAGATATTTGGTTAAATTTAATTTTTCTGGAGAATATAAATGTTTTCAGTAAAAATTAGAACTACATTTTTTTGAGGAACAATGAGTTTGGAGGCCCATCTGATTTCTGTATTTTCTCTGAAAACTATTGGTTGAGGTGGAGAAAAACCAAACCTGTAAATTTTAGGGTTGTTCAAAAGATATGATGCTCCATAAAAACAAAGTTTGGGTAGAAGTTATTAATTCTTTTCTGGGAAGAAGCTGGCTTATATTTGTAGTTAAGTATTCACAATATTACAATCTGAAATATTTTGTCAGGTAACAGCTGATTTTTGTTATTGCTGATGTTCCTAAATATTCACTGGTTTTGAACTATTAAATAGAGTTTAACTCTTCAAACAAGAAGGATCTAATAGTAAATGAAAAGATTGTGATCAGTTCACTTACAGGTACATTTCTGAATTGTTTGGATTGAAAAAAGTTGTGTTGGTGCATTCATAAAAGCTGTGTATCTTTGCACAGGGGAGTAGTGAAATGCCACAAATGTAGATAAATGTGTGGTTTAAAATTCCAAACTAGTTTTTCTACTGTATATTTCTTAAGATACTTTTCCTTTTTGTACTGTATGTGAATTTGGGTAAGGACAGTTGGTGGTTTATTTCTTACATTGCTTTCACCTGAAGTGTCATCAGATTTAACTAATGAGATTGTTTAGTGAACATGAAATTTCATAAATTGCTTCAGTCTCTGCCAAATGTGTTTTTTAGTTAAGATACTCCTTTTTGTGTTCAGAAAGATACTGAAGGCAGCAGAAAATCACAAATGAAAATGAGGGTTGTTTTAGTCTATTTAAATATTGTCATGTGCTTTTGTATTTTGCTATTACTGGATTTAAACAAGAAAAACATTATAGATGTTTCTCCAAAGAGATGGGGCCACGTTATCTTGTAGTTTGTCACTTTGTTTCTTTTTGGGGGGTTATTTGAGTGTCAGCAGGAAGAGAATATGAAAGACATTTGAGTCCAAACCGATTAATCTCTTTAACTGACATTTAAACATAATCTTTTATCCTTGCTCACAAATGTCTCTGTGTTTGATTTGTATTGAAAAATGCCTCCAATTCTGCCTGGAGCCCAGACCCAATGGATGACTTTTTCTGCTTGGAATTCCTTGCAGGATCTGAACTTGTGCTTTTCTTTAAGTTTTTTCAGATACCATCATCTCCAGTTTTATGATGTCATTTTCTAACAGCAAAGGCTTTTAAATTTTATATGGATATTTTGTCTGGGAGGACATTGGAAAAATTACTAGAAGCATAGTGGCTTTTTTTTCCTTAGATGTTGATGATGTTGATGATGGCAGTTTATTAAAACATTAAAACAAACTCATCCAACACATCACTCAGAAAAACCAAGGCCCAAGAACCCAACAGAGTATCTTATTTCGCATTTAACTTTGCACACCTTTTTTTTTGTTTAAAACATTTAGTTCTGTTATACCTTATACTTACAGAAATATGTGTAGCTATACTTCACGTTTTTGTTTTCTGTTTTTTATGTAATATTTGACTGAAATTCTACCCAGTGTTCTTTCCCTAAGAATGTGTTATTTTTTTAGTCCATGCAGTTTATTAAACTGTACCCATAAAATAGTTATTATTTACAGTTTTGGGTTTGATAATGCCAGAAGCTGGGGCTTTTTTGTGATAGATCTCCTTTAAAGCAAAGGACACAGGAATATGAATTGCATCTGCTGATTAAATGCTCTGAGTAATTTCCATAGCAATGGTACTTTGCTACATTGAGAGCTGATTACCTTTAGCAGCAGAAAAATACAGGGTGGCTTTCAGAGTTTTGGAAGGGACTTTGGAGGTTTTGTTTCTTAATGTTTAATTGCTGATGTTTGCTCAGTGAAATGACAACTGGAAGGTGTTTGGTGGTGAGATGAAGGTGTACATTTGTATTTTGTTTGTTCCTGGCTGAAAATGTGAATGTCAAGGAGGCTTTTAAATGTGTCAGAACCGTGGTGTGTGGAACCAGAAAGAACTTGCCAGAGAAGAGTGACTAGAGTAGGTAGGGAAACTGGATTCTAACGTAATGGCTTTTTTAAAAATCTTGTTTCAGTTTCATTTCATTAATCTTTGCTCTGAGCAGTGTTTTCATAACAGAATACCTAAAGCTCATCTGTGCTTCTGTCACTCAGTGCAGGTGCACAGAGGCACTGGAGCTGTCAGGCCTTTTACTGGAAACTTACTGCTCCTGCTCCAGGTTGCTCTTTGCTTGGGGTTTTTTTCAATTACTTTGTTGTTGGTTTTTCCCCCTTGGTCAGTTCAGAATGTCTGTGGGTTCTTATCCTTTGTTCTCTGTATCCAGATTTAATGGTCGCTATCCAAGTATTTTTATTATGTCCCTTCTGTTAGTGGATGTTCAAAGAGTTTGTGGGAGTGTTTGGTTTGGTGCAGCCCAGAGCAGTTTATTTTCTGTAGGCAGCACTGCTGCACAGCAGAGAGATTTTTCCTTCCCCTCCCTTCCTTGGAAAAGAGATGCTTTGGGATCATACTTGTTCACGTCTGAGATACGCCTCGAGGACTCTTGTTAGAAGTTCTAGTTTAAAAGACTATCTGTTAACCATTTAATAACAGAGAAAATTTCTGGAGGCTGCATGGAAATGTGGTTGAAGGACTTATGCTGGACTTGAGTTACCAGCTAAAACCTCAGAAAAAAAAGGACCTCTTAGATGTCATTTGTTGCTGTCATGAAATTCAAGTGGTGTGAGGATTCCTCAGACTTCATATCTATTCATCAAGACAAAATTAATGAGTGATGGGAGTTAATTTTCCAGTAATTGACAGGAGTTGCTGAATTTCCTTCTACTTCCTTTGAATACAAAAATGGGAAACATGGCAGCAGAGTATCTTACCTTAAATTCATTATCTGTTTCAGGAGAGTATTGAGTTTATCTGGTTTATCTGCATGGCCTGATCTTCAGGTGCCATAAAATAGGAAAATTGTATTTCTTCTATATTTCCTGTGTGCATTTCAGAGGGATTCTTCTGTGCTGTGTTTCCACTAACTGGAAAAAGGACATTTAGATTTTTTCCTTGCTGTTTACAAATCTAACAAAATAACTTTTCCTCAGCTTGAGATAATGGCTTAGTTCATAATTTTATGCACGCTGTCTAAGTTTTCAGTACCTAAGAGGTTACAGGGGTTGGTGCCAGTGCTTTCAAAAGATCACAGCTAACTATTAGTCGAATTACTGTTCAGTTTGATACAATTGCATTTATTCTTTTTGAAGAATAGAGTATTGTTGAACTAAGGTTTTGGAACTGGTTGTTGGAATTTATTCCAATGTACTGGAAGTAATTGTTGAAAAATGAAAAAACTGGTCTCTCTCATTTCCCTGCAGGTGGGGCTGCCCTGGCCCATGTGCTGAATTTAAACAAATTCAGCTGATCAGGAATAGTTTAGTATAAACTAAGATAAGAATGTAATTTCATTCTTCTGTTACATAATTGTAAAACAAAGACTAACAAAGCCATGTGACTTTTGCTCTTAATATTTAAAGCAGATGCTTGAGAGCTGTGGGGTCAGAGCATACAATGTCCATAATTCCTGGCGTAGCTGTGCTCAGAACCTCACAGTGTTACGGTTCCACAGTGGAAATCAGGACTTTTTCTGCCTCAGCATCCTTTTCATGTTAGTCTGAGGATCAAACAGGGAGTCTGTGCTTCTCATACTGCTCAGTAAGTTGGGTCAGGGTACTATTTCCCTGTGAGACCAATTTGGAGACATTGCGATCTGTAGTGAGCCGAGTACTGTTTCAAAACGCTGTGTAAACCAGAGTTTGGCAGGTAAAACACCTGAAACATTTTGGCATTTTGGTAACATTCTGCTTCATTTGTGGATTCTGAAAGCAGTGTTTGTTCCCTGTTGCATTTTCTGTAGCAGTGGACTGGTCTCAGCATAACATCAATGCAGTCAGATAGAACGGTTTCTGTACTGCTGCAGTTTGGGGGCATTTAATTTCTGCTGGTGGGTGGGGACAGATCTTGCCCAGGCTCTGCTGACTCAGCCTGCTTGTTGTCTGTCCTTTGGAGAATGCCCTGGATGGGGCATCAGATGTTCCCACAAAAACAGTTGGCCCAGGCAGTAAATTAGTGATGTCCTGTTAGACACTAATGGGGGTTTGTGCAGGAGCATCACAATGGTGTTTTCCTATGGGAAAACACACAGCTAATGGGAAAGGAAAACCCTCAGTCACCTGGGGAATGGTTTGCCCTGTCCTGGGGTGTTACAGTTCTCCTTCCCAAGTGTTACACAAACAAAAACTTGGTCAGCTACTCACACTGAGCAGGTTCATCATACCAGTGGTCAGAAGCTTTGGGATGGTGCAGATAAGCCAAGTCTGTCTTCCATCTTTGACAACATTTGTTTGCTTGAAAAAGCATTTAATTGTGTGGTTATGAAGGACTGTTTTATTAATTTTCTATGTTAAATGTACTTAATTAAAGGACTAATCTCAAGTACCTCCTGTAACACAGATACTATTCAGTCAGAAATAACATTTGGATAAGTCATCAGTTCCTTGAAGTATCTTTTGGTGCTTTCAGAAAACATATTAGTGGCAGGACCTAAGGGGTAATTTAATTATTTTTCTTCTCCATTCTTACTTTAGTTTAGATATGTTTTGTGTAAGTTAAGTCTCTTTCCATTGAAAAAGAAAACCCAAAAATTATGTTCAGCATTTTCATTGTTAATTTCTCATCTCTTGCTGATAAAAACTATTATTTCATAATCAGTTTACCTGATTTTGTATTTGATTGAAAGAGTTTTTATGCAAATCTCTGATTCTTTCTAATGCTTATAGATGCACTCACATTTTTGGTATTGATTACTGGGCCAATAAAGCTTTCTGGGTTTTTTTGACATTTCTTTTCAATTTAAAATAATTCTGTTGGCACATATGGTTCACTGGGTTTTGGCCATATTTTAAGGAAATTTTATTTTAACATGAAGTAGTTTTTTCTTTGTTATATTCCATTTCTCTAGAAAAAATCTTTTAAGATTGATTTTTTTTCCTCGAGTTTTTGGAGTTTCTCTTTTCTCCCAAAGGCACTGTAAAACTTTAACTCCATATATGTGGTTTCAGATCTGCATAAGCAGCAGGTCTGAGCCACTTCCACATTCGACGTTTTGGCTTCTTTTGCGTCCTGTCCTGCTTGCAAATTTTGCCAGTCAGTTTTGGTTTTTACCTTCCTCATACAAACTCAACCCTCATCGCTTGTGCCTTGCTTAGTCTGTTGTTTGGTAATGTGGGAGGTGTTAGAACAGTATTTATTGTACATCTCCTCTTTTAATTTGTTCTTCCACAACCTTTAAATCACTTAATTCTTTTCCTGCCTTTCTTTAACCTGGCTTTTGGAAAGGGCTGGTTCCAGGTGTATTTCAAGCTGATGCAATTATAGATCAGTGATATCTCAACCTCTTCTCTGCCAAGCCTTATTTTAAACAGCAAAACATCTGATCCTTTTTCTTTCTAGTCATGATCAAAGAAGAATTTTTAGATTTCTCTTGAAGCTGAATCTCCCTGTTAACGGTTTATGTAATGCAGCATTTTGCCAGGCTTCTTTCTGTGGTGCTTTGTACTGCTCATGGATTTCTAAAATGAAAACTTGAGGCTCGTTGCTGCTCATCTTTTTTTCTCATCTGAATTTACAATATCATATTCTTAAGTACCTTTTAAAATGCAGGTTGTTTCCTCTTGGTTTCTGCCCTTTCCTTCCCTTCTCAGACCTATTGAGTATTGAGCTTGTTTTTTCAGATCTGGCATTTAGGAACTTTTGAGGGAAGCTCATAGAAACCTTCTTTGAAGACTTTAGATAAAGTAATATTGAGAATATTGTGATGATTTTAAAACTCACTGCAGTGATGGGATATGGGATGGGGGCAGTTGAAGGATGTCTAGGGAATCTCAGGGGATTCAGAGGATGGGCGATACCCCTGATGAAACATCACCTGGCCAGGGAGGAGTTGAACAACTGTTTGTGTTTTCCTTAGTTCAAGCTGACATGAGAAGTTGGAAACCCCCACCCATCAGATCCAGGGACACAGGGTAAGCTGGCAGTGGGCTCGAGGGGAGGGGTAGGGCACCAACCAAACTGTGTGTTACACATAAAGGCCACCCAAGGCAGGGGTGTTTCACATCTGATTACAGTCCCTTCCTTTCTGTTGTGTGAGTTCACAGTGCTGTAAAAATCAGGGAAACTTTAATGTTTTGAGATACCAGTCTTGTAGGATAGATGTGGTAGAGCAGATCCTCCCATCCTGGTGGTGTTAATCTGTAGGTCCGTGGCACTTGTAGTAGGAGACATAAATGTGCAAGGATTGTGTTTTAATGAAGGGGTCCTGTAGCATCTGGACTTCAGTGAAGTCTGAACTTTTCTGGAAGTCCTAGTTTTGAGCACAGAAAGGGGCTCTCCTTTGAGGAAAGCTGTGCAATCTTGATGGTTTTTTATCTTTTACTGAAACAATCTTTTAAAACTACAGCATTTTTACTTTTCAAATCTTAAATATGCTGATAATTGTAGAGTAAAAATAGCACTCAAGAACTTAGTCCATTAGGAGGCTGTGACATTTCGTATAAAAGTTGGTTTTCCTAAGGTGTTTGGTTTTTAGCAATTATGATTCACTTCTGGTTTTGTAAGTGTGGCTGCTCAGGAGAGGCTTTAATGTTGTGTAGAAAATAGGGGTGTACTGAAAAGTGGAAGGCATTTTGGCTGACAGAATTGATAAGGAGCTTTGGAAAAAATAAGGAGTGTTGGTGGATGGACTCCATTTCTCTTTATCAAATACAGTAGGGAAATCCATGCATTTATTCTGGAAAGAATATTTTTAACTTCTTACTGATGTTATTTAAAGGGTCACAAATTCAGTAGTCATATTTTTGAGAAATGTTTTTTTCTAGAATAGCTGTCTAATTTCTGCAAATGTAAAAACAGAAGCAGAGATTCACAAATTTCTTTTAGTTGGTAGAGAGTTCATGTGATGAGGATCAAAAGAGGGATTCAGGTTGTAATAAAATTTGCTATATGAAGTCTGAGAGGTTGATGCCTAAACTGCATAATCTTGCTTGGGGAATTTAACAAGTGATAATAAATGAAAAATATTAGTTATGTTGTTCTGAGAAGGAAATGTAAAATGTATTGTTCCATTAGAATAATCCATATCATCCTGTTGGAAATTTTTTCAGAGTGAAGTAAATGGTGCTTTTGACATCTCATTAGGAGAAAGCAGTGTATATATATTAAAGCACAGGGACTTTGCAGACAGACTGATGTGTTTTAGTAGCAACTTGGGCATATCTGTATGTGGCTGAATAATCTGTCAGTTGAAACCAAAATAATTAGCAGGTCTATATAAATTTCAGTATAGCCTATTGTGATGAATGTGGGTTAGTTTTTGGTCCTTTCTTAAAATCTGAGCAGAGTCTGCAGCTTTCTCGGGGATTGGGAGCTGACAGGAGAGACAGAGCTGAAAAAGCTGGGGCCTGGAGTTCAGTTTTCTGCTCCCAGCTGGGGCCTGTGGAGTGTGTTCAAGACTTTGCCTTCAAACCCTTGTGCAGTTGAGTTGCTGTTACTTTGAGATAGAAATGTGATCTGACCTTTATGTGATAAAAGACAAGTTCTGGCAAGGCAGCATTGAGTCTCAAAATAAGATGTGCTGTCTGGATATCCATCAAGCGGATGTTCCGAATCTTCTGATTACCATTTCCTTCTGTTTGGGGGCTCACACTGATGTTTGTGGTTTGGATTTTGAGAAGAAAAGTCCTTCAGCAAGGTCTTGTACATGTTTCTTTGAGCAGGTCTGCTGAAATATCTTTGCAGTTGGAGCAGGGTGGGTGTTACCTCTTGAAATGAAAAATAATGGTGGTCCTGCAGGCAGGAAAGTTGTTAATGACTGAGTTGAGCTGGTTATTAGTTGTAGTTATCAGATATATCTTAACTGGCTCATACTGGAAGCAGTCTTAGGCTTGCAGAATTGATCTGTATTATCTGTAGAGTTTCGAGTTCTCCAAAGGACAGTCTGCTGGAATGCTGGTCTGCAGCTCTGTGTAGCATTTATAGCTGAGCTGACATTGTCACAGGAACTTGTCAAACCTCTTGTATGTCTGTAGTAAAAATAAACATTCTTACATTCTTAATGATCTGTAAATACTTGACCTAGGACGTTGTCAGTGTGGGTGGTTTTCTGAAAACTGGCAGTTGCTTTTAGCTGCAGATGTAAAAATATGCTGTAACAAAATGAAATTGTAGATTTGTTTCACGAGGGCAAAGTATGTTTCAGTTTTGGAAGCTGATATTCATGTTTTAGCCAAATGGGTGATTTTTTTTGCCTTAAGTCAACAGGCATCAATTAATAAAGCAAGGAGAGTGGTGTTATTTGGGTACACTGGCATAATATGAAGGACAATTTACTCTGAAGTGATGTATCTTAATAAATTAGAAGCTTATTTCATGGGTGAAAACATTTTCTGCTTTCAGTGTAGTTAAAACAAGTCTTATTTTCAGTAGAGGTGAAATATGTTTCTGAGGACACATTTTGGGTCTGAAAGTAGAAACTGTAAGAAATGCTAAACCTTCATGTATTATGTTACAAAGATGCAAAGCTGTGGTATGTATAAAGAAGTAAATCATGTTTGCAGGATCTGCAGTTGCATGTTTGTAATAATTGGGGAAAAGTTGCTACTTTTATTTCTGACCAAAATACAGGTTATGTTTTTTTCTTGCCTAGTTTTGGTGGGTTGTGGGGGGTTTTGTTTGTTGGTTTGGGTGTTTTTTCTTGATTTGTTTTGTGTAAAATTTTGGAGAATCCTGTTTGATGATGTTTTCTGACTTCTAAAGCAGATTTAGAAGAAAGTATCAATGAACACGAGTTGGAACCTTCACCTCCCAAAGGAAAAAGGAGGGGTCGTAAGGGGAAGCCAAGAAAAACAAATTTAAAAGGGCAATCAGAAGACACCAGATCTACGTCCTCACACGGCACAGATGAAATAGAAAGCAGTTCCTATGTAAGCAGTAAATATGCTAAACTTCTTAGAAGACCGAATTGCATATTTCTTCTCTGCAAATATTATTTTTATTAAAATTTGCAATTGTCTGAGCCTCCAGCTGGTGGCCACAGGCTTTTTAAATTGCAGCCTTATTTGTAACCCAGCAGTATATTTTAGTAAAATGTTTTTCTTTCAGAGAGACAGGTCTCCCCACAGAAGCAGCCCCAGTGATACAAAACCTAAATGTGGATTCTGTCATGCAGGTGAAGAAGAAAATGAAGCTAGAGGAAAGCTTCATATATTTAATGCCAAAAAGGCTGCAGCACACTATAAGTGCATGGTGAGTAACAGTATTGTTGTTAACCAGTCTATTCTGTGTACTTTGTCTGAATTGCTGTTTTAGATGTTAATACAGTGCCCTCACGTGTAATTATGCATGAGTATTGTCTGTGTGCTGATGATCTCTCTAAGCACTGAAATGGTGCAAAGTGAGCAATTCATTTATTTTCACTGCAGGCAATATGGATAAAAGTTGGCTTCATGCTAAGAGATGGAATTAGCTCAGGGAGACTCTTTAGCTTATTAAAAATGCTCCCTTAGCGTCTAAATGCATGTAAGTATTTAAAAAGGAAAACAGAAAACAGTTTGAACTAAAAGAATCCACTCAAAAAATGAAGTAACTTTACTCCACAGGTGTTCAGACACAATCTGGGAAGAATCCATGAACTTCATTAATTTCCTGACCTGTGGGTTCAGAGTCTGTGACTCAAGTAGGGTGGAATATGGAAGTTCTGGAAAACCCTTGACCTTAAATGGTCATGTTTTTAGACCTGTCAGCCTGAACAGAGACGGATTTCAATGAACATGAGCAGACAGTGCAATCTTTCTTGTAACTTGTCCTGTGAATGGTGTAGGGCTTTGGGTAAGAAGCCTCAGTGGTTCCTGTTGTGCCTCAAAATTAATAAATAACCAGGCAATGTGTAGAGTGTTGTCTTCCTATACCCAGGCCCACTAACCAGAGAGCTGGTCTGTGCCAGCAGCCCTGAGTCTTACAGGATTCTTTGCTGCTTCGTGTACCTGAACTTCAGTTTTAAGACAGTTTAAGCTGAATATACCAGGATGATGATAGAAGGGATGGTACTTGTGTGCTCCATTGTCATCCCTTGGGGGTTTTCAGCTGTATTGTCATCAGCATGTGACAAAGCTCAACTATATGTATGTCACAGGGAAGGAAACGGAATATTCCTTAGAGGTTAAGCAGTGTAATTGGTAATATTGCCCATTTATTGCTTTGGTTTTTTTATCCTGTCATTATTGCTTGTCTACTCCTTGGTCTTTTAAAATACATTTCTCCAAGGCAACAACTGTAATTAAAGCAGTCAGGCAAGGATCAGAAGGAATACTCATCATACTAATTACTCAGCATGGGGTTTTTCCTACATTGTTGGTAAAGCACATGCTGTCTGAGCTCATGGAACGGGATGTTCAGTGCTCAGTTACTCCAGCACAGCAAAAAATTTCCAGCCATGTTGGTGACCTGAAATTATTTTGACATGCTTGCTTTACAGTTGTTCTCTTCTGGCACTGTCCAGCTGACAACAACTTCAAGGGCAGAGTTTGGTGATTTTGATATCAAAACTGTACTTCAAGAAATCAAGAGAGGAAAAAGAATGGTATGTATCTGTGAAATGTGATGAATGTGTTTGTGATTCTGCTAAATGTGTGTGACTCTTCACAAAAGGAAAGAAGCAATCTTTCCCATCTGTTTCTACACACAATATTTAAATATATTGTTACTTATCATAGAATCATAGAATTATTGGGTTGGAAAAGACCTCCAAGATCAGCAAGTCCAACCCTTGGTCCAACTCCAGTCTCTTTACCAGATCATGGCACTCGGTGCCACGGCCAATCTCACTTTAAAAACCTCCAGGGATGGGGAATCCACCCCCTCTCTGGGCAGCCCATTCCAATGCCTGAGCACTCTCTTTGAAAAGAATTTTTTTCTGATACCCAACTTAAATTTCCCCTGGCACAGCTTGAGCCCGTGCCCCCTTGTCCTATTACTTGTGGTTTGGGCAGCCAGATAGGAATCACTTTAAAATTAGTGGTGTTTGAGCATGTGGTATTTGGGGTTCTTTATAACAATGTACATAGTAATTATTATCTTAGAATCATATGATTCATATTAGCCTTGCTGTAACTATAAGAGAGTAATGACTTTGTACCTGTGCTACTAAAAACACACTCAGAAGCTACAAATAAACTTAGAGAATGTGCAGTTCTTGGAATGAACATGTTCTGTGACATATTGTAAACAAAACTGTGTTTCCAATTGTTTGGGTGTTTTAATAGGAAAACTTAAGGTCTCAAGAGATGGGATGTTGGTAAAATGTCCCACTATTTTATTAAAATTCAGGATGTCTTTAAAGTGCTAAGAAATTTATGGGGGGTCAGGAAGAGAACAAACAACTAACAATACTGTTACTTGAAAAAGATAAGTTAAGACTCTTCCTGTGTGAACATAGTAACTTTAGTGGCGATAAAGTGATCTTGGAAATGCAACAATGTGCAATCATGTAGCAACTTTCAATGCAATAGACAGGTAAATCCTACTGTTCATGTTTTGAGAGGTTGGTCTTTTATAGTTTCTGGTTTACAATGTCTTTGATTAACTTCTCGTTGGAAGGATGATCTGTCAGAGGAATTACTCTGTTCCAAAATGGCAGCCATAAATATGAGGAACACTAAACTGAATACTGAGAGTCAAGAGACTGAGGGGCTGAACGGGGCTGTTCTCTTCTTTCCCCTGCACAGAAATGCACACTCTGCAGCCAGCCTGGTGCTACTATTGGGTGTGAAATCAAAGCCTGCATAAAAACATACCATTACCACTGTGGAGTAGAAGACAAAGCTAAATACATTGAGAATATGTCACGAGGAATTTATAAGTAAGGATCTGTGTAATTCTTGAATCTAATAAAGGAAGTAAAGATGTTTCATGGGACTTTTTCTGCCTAACTTGGCTAGTCAATTATGTTATTAAGAAGAGAATATTATTTCATTTAAAATGGTGTTTTTAAGTAATTATTGAGTTTGCAAAATATTTCAGTTACTCTGCTAATTTAAAATTGCTGTAGTAGAGTTGTAATATGAAAAGTGAGAAAATTAATTAACTTGTAGCATATTTTCCTCCTTGATTGATCTGTAATTTGGGTCAAGAAAATTAATGTCATGATTCCTCTATGTTGATATGTTTGTAGCTTACTTTGGGGGGTTTTTTTGGACCCCATAAGTTTCCACCCTTGCTGAAATGCTGTGACTTGGCTGCAGCTGAGTTGTCACGCTGTGCCCACGAGAGGGCATTCACTGAGCACTGCAGTGGCAGTGCTGGAAAACTGGGACTGATCAGTTCTGCTGCCTGGGCTTGAGCCTTGCTTTCCTTCTCAGTTTAACTAATGCTTATCTGAAAACCATGACTGAGTTAAGGCTTAACAACTGACTTGTAGCACATTTCAAAACTAATTGAGAGGAAAGTCAGGTTTTGATGGATATTTTCAGTGAAAGTTCTCACTGTTTCTTTTATTGTGCCAGACTCTATTGTAAAAACCATAGTGGAAATGATGAAAGAGACGAAGAGGATGAAGAAAGAGAAAGCAAAAGCCGTGGCAAATCAGGCACTGACCATAATGACATTCCTCAGCAGCAGCTCAATGGAAACTAGGTATGGAAGTTACTCCTGACAGATCTGTGCCCAAGACTGAAACGCAATATACCTTTAATGTAGTTTATTGCAGTGCAGTATTTAAATCTAGTGTATGCAGAGAAGTACTTTTTATTGGCATACTGTAGAAGAATGGGGAGGATTTGTTGTTTTTTAAATCCAGCTGACTTTGTAACTGTAAGAAGGGAGGCCCTCATTTCTATTGCTAAATGTAGATGTAATGTCAGAGCTGCTAAATGCTTTTCTGTATGATTTTAAATTTACTATTGTTTTCATCATTTTTTAAACAGGTTCAAGGGACAGAGTTATAGAACTGGGAATGGCTAAGACATCATAACTACT
Source organism: Myrmophylax atrothorax (assembly GCA_026770055.1). Lineage (NCBI taxonomy): Eukaryota > Metazoa > Chordata > Aves > Passeriformes > Thamnophilidae > Myrmophylax > Myrmophylax atrothorax. Next base: position 85,299 of record JAOXXN010000044.1, on the reverse strand, counting down.
AATTCTTTTAAATTGTTTTCTAAAATCAGAAAAGGGTTAGTAACATTTTACTACCCAGCTCTGTTAGAAATTTCATTGAACTGCCTGAAACGTTCATGTGTGTGAGCCTTCAGTAAGTGGCAGAGTTTTACATGTCAATATTATGTAGTTTGTAGTCTGCAGTGTCTGGAAAAAATGAAACACTATATAAATGATATGTAACATGTACAGTGTCAAAAGTTAAGGCAGACATTGAAATGAAGTAAGATCTATATTTCTGGACTGAATAAAAACCTTAAGATTTGGAATGTGTAAGTTTTTTAGTGGATTCACGCAATGAGGGAAGGTCTTAGCTAGTTTAATTAACAACGTGGACGAGTTTGTGGTGGCAATGAGCTGGTACTTTGTGATTTTGCATTTTCTTCCTGCACAAGTTTCGGAGGCTGTACCTGGGAGAGCCGCGCGCTGTCTTTGCTTGCCAAGCACAGTAGGGAAGGACTCGGAGTGCACGAGGCACCCCTGAACATTTCAGGTTGTTCCTGTTGTGAGTGCTCATTCCGCCCGGCATTGTTTGCGGGAGATTGACTTGAGCAGCTGTTGATTCTGAGCTGTGAGCTTTAGAACTCATGCCAAAGGGCTGTAGTTCGTTCTGTCCCCAACGACCCACCTCTCTCGGTGTCCTGATTTACAAAGAACACTTCGCCAAGTGTGATTTAAAACCTTACTGTACAAACATTTGGACTGTGCAGCCCAATCTCCTTCGTTTCAGAGAGTCACAACTCTTAACTCACTTTGGAATTTAGCCACCATATCTGACATCCATACCTCAGGTGTTCTCTGTTGTGTGGAACACTTTGTGTTTTGTTGAGAATATGCATAAAGGTCCCATATTCTCTAAGAATGAGGAAGCAACCTTTTTTGCTAGATTGGTATTTATTTTTTAATCTTATGACCACTATATGACAAACTTTGCCTATCATCCTTATTGTTTTAGTGAGTATTTTTCCTTTCTCTGTCAAGTCAACAATCACGTCATGAAATTCTACTTGCTAGAATTTGTTGTTCCTTTAGGGAATGATCAGATCTAGGCTATACCAAACCTAACAGAACAGTCCTCTGATTGCTTTCAGAACACCTTGTCATTTCTGGTGGGTACTGGCTTCTTCAATTGGTCTGGTAAAGCACATCCTCAGACGTAAATAAAACCAAAAAGCTGAACCTAGTCCATGTTTGCCTGTTGCTACCACATCACCTTATTGTTTGTTTAGGGTTTTGACTTGTTTCACTCTGAACTCCCAACAAAACTTCTGGATTTGAAGGAAGGAAACAAGCAAAAGACACTGATTTGACTATAAACTGCTACAGTTCTTCGGTGATTGGTATTGCAAAACCAGTTTATTTGTAACATGAGTTTCTGTAGCATTTTTTACTTGTATTTTTAAAAGATTTAACGTGTGTCATTTGTCTTCTTATGCATTCCCTTAGTGTCTTGAGGGACTCAATTACTGTATATTGGAATTTCTAACATTTTACTTGTTAGAATTCAATCAATTCTGTTTGCTTTCCTGGAGAATAATGCCATCTGGAAAGAAATACTGCTGTGTACAGAAAATATTCAGTTACTGCTCTAAACATGATGCCATTGATCATTTTTATTTTGTATTTGTAACTTTCAAAATTAAAAGCGTGACTTGAATTGCAATGACAGATCGATTATTGAAATTGTCTATCAAGGTGTTTTGTTTCTCCTGGAATATGAACATTTTTCAGCCACTCAGAACAGTTTTAGAATGCAAAATAGCATCCTTCAATATTTAGATTACTTCAATTTGTGCCTCGGACATGGCCCTTCCATGGAAAAAAGGCACTTTGTTTGCAGCTACTGTATTTAAATAAGTTTGCATGGGGTAGATCTGCCAGCATACTGACTGTACTTGAGACTGAGCTCCAACTCATTGTGTGTCAGTGGCTTAGTATAATATTCAGTCCAATAACTCATCTGTTAGGAAATAAATGACCCCATTCCATGCCTGGAAGAACCAGAACAGCACTTTACCTTCGGGTAGCAGAAAAGCAAGTGGCTGGTTTGCCCGTTTACCTCTGTGAGCTGAGCTGGCCTGACTGACCTGTCATCAATTCAGAACTCATGGAAACAAAGTCGAAAGCAAAAACCTTTTCTTACAAAGCCTCAAATTTGTCATAACTGACTTCAACTCATGTATGCTGGGTAAAAGTGCCTTACAATGTAAAAATTGTATTTATATGTTCCCAAGTAGCATCACCTGCTGGGGAGTAATTCTGTCGTGGTGTTAATATTTAGAAGAAATGTACCTCAGCAGTGTATTTACTGTACATCTCTTATGTCCTTAATTGTAGTTTTAAAAAGCATGACAATGTCAATGTATGATAGTATACAACATTTACATCTTTTTTTTAAAAGACAAAATAACTGCCATTGCTGTCTTTTTATGTGTATTTTAGCTTGGAATTTCAGACACTCTGTCTGAATTTTTGGGGGTTTGGTTTTTGTTTTTTTGGTAAAACAGTGTAATCTTTGCAAGCATATATTGAAGATTATTCTGAAGCATCTACTGCCTTCCCAGAAATGTTAGAAGTAATGAAAGTGCTCTATAGGTGAACTAGGTATGTTTAAATTAAGTAGTTAAATTGAAACAGTCAATTCATTACTGAGAATTTTTTTAATAGGCACCTTCTGCTTTCATCTCACAATCAGAGAACTCATGAACTCAAAAAAACTTGTCTTACGAAACTGGTTTCACTTTATTTAAGTTTTTTTATTATTATTATTTTTATTATTATTATTTTTTGCCTTTGGGCATTTCTTTTGCTCACAAGAGGAGTGTGTGCTGTTTCAGATGCCTGGAACCCTCTGAGAAGGGAGGTTGCTCCCCAGCTCGCTTTATCTCCACAGTAAGAGATCTCCCCAACTCCCTGTGTCTCTGTTAACAGACCTGCAGTTGTGTTCTTCCAGGAAAGGAAGGGCAGGCCTCTGGTGCAATGCCAGAGGCCCAGGGCACCCCAAGCCTGCAGCAGTGGGCTGTGCTGTCACTCCAGTGCAGGGAAGGGCAGAAGGCTGGTTCAGTGTCAGTGCAGCTCAGTAGGATGAAATAGATCAGGTGATCAAAATATCTACTCCCTCAGCAGGTGCTGATCCACAGGAGGTTCTGTGACAAGGCTCTAGTAGGAGTAACACCTACACTCCACAAGGTCTGATCTTTAGGTACAAAGAGCTGTGCTGATGTACAGAGTTGAATCTGCCAAATCTGAGCCTAAAGTTAATGTAACAGAAGAGAATTTTCCTCTTATTGCTGCCTGTAGGAAAAATGACTACATGCTAAACCAGAGTGAAAAATTAGGAGGTGATAATCTATTTGAAATATCAGACTTATCTGGCAGGTGATAATCAGTGCATTCCAAAAATATTAATATGCTGAGTCAGATTGACAAGAAAATTAATCCTCATTAGATGAAATTAATCTGAAGAGAACTGAAAGTACACAATGGCAATTAGTGACTCTTCTTCCATGTCACCAGAATCAGATTCCACTATATTAGTGATGGAGGTGAAAAAACAGAACACAGCCCTTGATTTATATACTTGGTGAGGCAGTCCCTCTACATGCATATGTATGCACGGCCATTAGCCAGCAGTGACATCTCAGCCCTTAATGAATCCTGGAGAGCTGGTGCTTGTCAGAAAGCACTCAGGTTAGGCCAATGTTTGCAGCTTTTGCTCTAGCATACATTTACAGTAGGTGTAAAGACAAGGAATGTATGGAAGAGGGTAAATACATTCCTATCTACAATGTTATGTATATTTTGTTCCTGTTATATTGGCTTTACTTCCAAAGTTGTAGTTTGCAGTATTAGTTTCTTTTTACTGGTATCCTTGCATATATATTCAATAAATGAGTTATGAATTTCATATTTGCATATCTGTCCTTTTTCTGAAAGTATAACTTTTAAAACTGTGATTTTAATGCATAAATGCAGCATTTGCTATTCAGGTTCCAGGCCCAGGAAAATGTTAGCAGGAGAGAGGTGAGAAGGCATCATGCTTACAGAGGTAACTGCTGTTTGTGTTCCTGGCTCTGGGCACTGGGGAAGCTGCTTTGGATTTACCTCTGGTTAATAATGCAAAGTGACTGACTTGGTGAAGGTTCCCTTTTTCACCCTTCAAGAACTCTTCTTTTTTTTTTTTTCTTTTTCAAGAATGAATTAATTTAGATTGAAGACGCCAAGGGAATTCAGAGTATGTCATATGTCCTATGATTTCAGCTGGGATAGAGTTAATTTCTTGTAGTAGCTGGCACAGTGCTGTGGTTTGGATTCAGTATGAGTGCAGTTGATAACACACTGATGATTTAGTTGTTGCTAAGCAGTGTTTGTACTAAGTCAAGAACTTTTCAGTTGGTGGGGCACAAGACACTGGGAGGGCACAGAGCCAGGACAGCTGACCCGAAGGGATATTCCATACTTTATGGCACATGCTCAGTGCATAAACTGCGAGGAGAGCTGGCTGGGGCACTGCTTGGGAATTGACTGAGCATCCATCAATGAGCAGTGAGAGCTGCATTGTGTGTCCCTTGGTTTGTACATTCTAATTATCATTATCATCACCATCATGATTATTTTCTTCCTTCTCTGCACCATTTAACTGTCCTTACCTCACCCCATGAGTTTGCTCACTTTAACTCTTCCAGTTCTCTCCTCCATCCCACCAGAAGGAGGACTGAGTGAGCAGCTGTGTGGGCTGAGCTGCCAGCTGGGATTCAGTGACAGTGCAATACAGTCACACTGCAGACAGGCAGCTGCATCCAGATGCACTTTAGAACCATAGAAATGTAGCATAAGAGATTAACAAAACAAAGGATCACTTTGAAATTGCTGTCCAAGTATGTAACTGCCTGGAGTAGATAGCAGTACCTTTCAGTGATTTTAAAGTATCGAGAAATGTGCTGGGAAAACTCCATAGGAGGAAAGGAACTCTTGGCCTATTGATGAATATTTTTTTATTATGTCATCACCTTGAACAAGGAGTTGATTTAATAATCGTAGTAGGTAATTACTATGACCTGAGAACAATCACATCAACAGTCAGCACAGACTTAGGTGTCAGGAAAAAATTGTCAGTCATCTTTATCAGTTAGGAGGTTGCCAAATGATCAGATCATATGGATGAAGTCAGAGAATCATAGAGTATCCTGATGGGTTCTCCTGGGGTTACAGCCAGTCACCAGCTGAACATGATTCAACAGCAGCCTGTTCCTGAAAAAAATCCGAATGTTGTTGTGGAATGTATGAACAGGAATGCAGTCTGGAAGATACACAGCATGGTCCTTCTCCCTCATGTGGTAGGAGAAAGCAAGCCTTTAATGGAACGTGGTATCCAGCTGCATTTATTGGACTTTGTGGAAAATGTGGAGCAGCTGGAGATAACCAAAGAACAATGAGAGGGGTGACAGGATGGGTGACTGGGCTTGTTTCAAGGTGATGGGAGAAGTGTTTTCAAATCAGTTAGAGGTAGATGCAAAGAAGAAGGAAATAAGCACTTTCCCCCTCTGATGCAGGTAGGACAAGAAAAATATATTCTATTGCAGTAGGAGACATTGAGCTGGGACATCTGAGTGGACTGTTACACTTGACAGCAGGAAGGGAGAAGCTCTGGAATACCGTTCCTTGGCAGTTTGTGGAATCTCTGGAATTGGAGGTTTTAAAGGAACAGTCAGTGAACACGGTAAGGGTTGGTGAGGGTTGGAGGTGCAGGGGATAAGCCCAGCTGCAGGTGCCTCCCAGCTCATATTCCATACCCTGCCCTCTTGCACTCTCACACAAAGGCCTGTGCAGGAGTCACAACTGCTCTGGAGCAAACACTGCTGGCAAAGCTGAGTGCAGCCTCAAGGCTCACAGCCATGTGTTTCCTTTTTAATCCCTTCTTTTAAAATAGCCCTTGTGGTAATAACATCTGTGGGCACACTGGCATGTTCCTGTGGAGTGGCCCATGTCTGCGTAGTTAGTATGAACTTTCCAACACTGCCCAGCGTAAGGCACTCTCCACTCTTCCATTTCAAATTTTTGGGAGGACTTAAGCATTCCAGCTTTTTGAGTGAGTGTGTCCCACACCTTAAATGCACATTTTTGTTGTGTAAAAATAAGAGATGTGACAGCAGTACTTTATACGAACAATTCCTTGATGCTTCTTAATTGTGTGTGTGTGTGCACTGGGGTGGTACAGAGTTTGGAGTGCCTGATCTCTTACCCAACTACTGTGGCAGGAATCTTAAACCTTTATCTGAATTTT
>JAOXXN010000044.1:27384-66824 GCA_026770055.1 Myrmophylax atrothorax | reverse complement strand
CAGATTTTGGGAGCTCAGTCGTGCCTGTGAGCAGCCACCACTCCCTCAGTTCAGCACCAGCAATTGTTTCACATAACTAGGTTGCAGTGATATTTATGGGTGGAGGTTTTGGGAGCCACCTCCTCAAGTCCACAGATCACACACAGAGCTGGGTACCAGCTCGCTGCTCCTTGCTAAGGGCCATGCAGGGGCTCACCCAAGGACAGGTATTGGACATCTGCCTGAACAAGCAGATCATACAATCACAGAATAGATTTGTTTGGAAAAGAACTTTGAGACCATTGAGTCCAGCTATTAACACAGCAGTGCTACATTCACCTCTAAACCATGTCCCCAGATGTCATAGCTACACATCTTTTGAACACTTCCAGGGATGGCGATTCCACCACTTGCCTGGGCAGCCTGTTCCAATGCCTGACTACTCTTTCAGTGAAGCAATTATTCCTAATACCCAATTTAAACCTCCCCTGGTGCACCTGGAGGCCATTTCCTCTGGTCCTGTCAGTTGTCACCCAGGAGAAGAGCTCGACCCCCACCTGCCTCCAACCTATCAGGGAGTTGTAGAGAGACCTAAGGTCACCCCTCAGCCTCTTTTTCTCCAGACTAAACACCCTCAGTTTCCTCAGCCATTCCCCATCAGACTTGTACTCCAGACCCTTCCCCAGCTCCATTGCCCTTCTCTGGATCCACTCCAGCACCTCAATGTCTTTCTTGTAGTGAGGAGCCCAGAACTGAACCCCATACTCAAGGGCAGCCTCACCAGTGCCGAGTGTCTGAGGGGGACCATTGCACATGCCTTACTTGCACCTTGGGACTTCCTGTACCACAAGAGATACACATATTTTAACATATTCTTTGCAGTACAACTGAAAGAGACAAATCAAGTTGCTGTTGACTTCTTTGTTAGTTTCAGTTTTCCCCAGCAAAACACAAATATGCATGAAATAAAATTCATGGCAGGGATTCTGAGCTGTGTCAGGTGACAACCCACAAGTCCAGGTTTTATTCCCGGCTGTGATCAAAATCCCTCCAGTGACGAGCCAAGACAGACCCTCAGTCATTCTGCACCAGCTGATTTGGGGCTGGGAGTGGACATGAACTGCAAAGCACCAGAGTCTGAGATCAAGACAAGTGGCAGCATTGGGAAGCTGGTGGGGTTTGTTACTGTTCTGCACACTGAGCTAAAAAGGGAAACAAATACGAACACTAATATATTTTGATCATGAATTAAACAGAAGTGTGCTCTTCAGAAGGGAGTGCTACAGGAAAGTAAATAATGAGGCACATAGCCAGAAACAGGCTCAGATCAAAGAGAGGTTTACAGACAAACCAGACAGTTCAGTGCAGATAACTGTAGAGTAATGACGACTTTGATGAGTCTTTATCACACATGCCTCTGTGTCAATGACTGCAAGAAATAACAAACATAAGAGGAAGGCTCTGCTGACACTTGTGTACATCATTAATGAAGAATGAGGAGCTGAAAATACAAACACCCCAATGCTGAGAACGAACATAAGCAGCCTGCATTTGAGGAAACTCTGGGCAGCCCCGAGGTTGGAAATGCACTCCACAAAGAAGACAACATTGAAAATGCTCATATCACCTCAAATATCAAACACTTCTGCATTAGAGTCATGCCTGTTCGAGGCATTGCTCACTGTAGGGTGGTGTCAGAGGCAGAGATTCATCACATTTAACGATGCCAGGACGACGCTTAATATTTCACAGTTATGTGCAGTTGGACATTACTATACCCCCTGAGCCCTATATGCCCTAAATCATCTTTGTTAACTCATGTAATCTGCACATGGCATTGGGTAATCATTTCAAGCTGGTTCTATTGGTTTAACTGGTGCCCCTTGTAAATTTACTGACCCAAGTTAATTCAATAAGTTGAACAGAAAAATTCATGCACGTGAACAGCACCAGTTATATCAACAGCAAATCACCATATCAAGCCCGCAGCTCTGTACATAAATCAGAATTTAGGGAGAAGGCATCTTTGAAAACAGCAACAAACCAAGACAGAAAAACAGCAGGACTAATAAAGAGAGAGACCATGAGAGGGGAGAGGGAGCCAAGTGCAGAAGGCACACAAGGTGAGGCAAAGCTCACTAATGGGAGGTGCCAGTCCCAGGGCTGGGGCAATGATCCCAGCAGCAGAAGTGATTAGGAAACTGCAATCCCTGCCCTGAAAAGACAGCTGGACCAGACGAGCTCCAGACATCCTTACCAGCTTAAATTATTCAGTGAACAGACTAGAGAGGTCAGACCTAGACAGGAGGCTCCTAAAGGGCAGATTTTTTTTTTCCTCTTACTCCTCTGCTGAATGCCCTGGGAGGACCAGAGCACTCAGAAACTCCGTACTCCTCCAGTGATTCAGCACACTGAATTTCTTGCACTGTCTCCCATGTTTCACACTGTATATTCACTTTATGAATATTTTAGTTTCTCCCACCACTGAATCGCTAAGCCCAGTCCAGGCTGGGCCTCTCTGAATCACAGGTTTGATTTGTATGTGCAAACATGAGGGGTCTGCCACGGCACAGTCACTCCTGAGACCAAGCACAACACCAGACACAGCTCTTACCAGCATCCCACATCATTCAGTTTTCTGCACTTTAAAAATAAAATTTGAAAAAAATGACACACAGAAGCACCTGGGCAGCAAAATTATGCCAAGTGACAGTCCAGTGGTCCTTCAGAGGCATACCAGGACCCAGCAGGGGGTATGCAGATTAAAACCCCTGGCTTTGGATAGAACAAATCCAGGGATATTTCTGCAGACTGACCACTATTTCCATGTGAACCAAGAGACAAAGGGAGGTTCAGAAAGAGGCAGCAAGGTTCACGGTCTACCAAGGGAGGGGACCCCAAAGCAGGGTGTGAGCACACTGAGGATGCTGCTGGCAAAGGGCATATAGCTGGCACAGTGCACACAGCATCCCACACAGCATCCCTGAGTCACAGTGGGTGGACAGGGATGGGAAGGACAGCACAAAATCTGCAGGTCGTTACCCTCTACAATAAAAATGCCATCCTTGGCTAAGAGCATTTAAGGAAGGAAAGAAAGCAGTCTGGGCATAAAACAGGATTAGCTGACATCTGCAAATCATCTTTCTGGTCTTATTGCTTAATGCACAGCAGACACACAAACTATGTGTGGTTGTAAGAAACACTGCTACTTAGAAGAGGGGCCAGGGAGAGGCACAGCACTGCAGGGCTGTCTGGGGGCACTCCTACTTCCCACTCCCTTCTCTGATGGGAGTTCTCCTAGGACCTCACAGCAGGGGGAGATTAAAACAAACAAACAAAACCAAACACACACCTCAAATTTCTGTAAAACAAGACTAGAATTCAACATCATCTTACAAAGTGAAGAGACAATTCCATTAGCTCAACCAAGAGCCCAGAGATGTTATCCACCAGGAGGCATGTGGACCAACACACACCAGGATGGGCAGGAGCACAGCAGGAAAAGCACCCAAGGCTGCTCAAGTGGCAAGAACAGGCAGGCACAAGTGGTGATTCCAAGTGCCATATATAAGATAGGAGAACTTTGCCCTTTTCTGCATCAAAGGACAAAATATTAACTGGATATCAAATCCACTCTGCTCTGCCAGACATAAAGAGTCACCCACGAGTAACAGACCTACAAGAAACAATTCTGGTATTTAGCTTACAAGACACATGATGCAAAAGCAAAGACAGTTTAAGTGAAAAAAGTGATCCCTGCTGCATCTCTTCATTCCCCTCCTCCCCGGAAAAGCACGACAAGGAGCAGGCTGAAGCACAGAGACCTTCATCTCCTGGGAACTGCCAGGACAATGCTTAACAGTTGTATTTGCTGACCAGCCTATGGTAGCTGGGACTCCTGGGACTAGGATGTTCATCAGTCAGCCCGGCTGCTGCCTGGTAGCCCCTGGGGATCACATCATTCAGCACAAGGAAGTCACCAGAACATCCTGGCTGTGTTCCTGGATATCACTGCTCTTGCAGAAAAGGCAGAAAGGTCAACATGTAAAAATTCACCTCAATACCACCAACAGTTTGGGGTTTCAGAAATGAAAACTTACTAGAAAGCTGTCATGTGAGCCATAAGAATGCAATGTTTGCAGTTTTTATGCACTGATGGTTGCTTCCTGGGATGTCTTTCTTCCCCTTGTAGACAGAAAAAAAAACTCAAACCACCACCACCACCACTTCGGAGCTAAACTCTATATAGATTCTCCAAACACTGTGATCCATCCACACTGCTGGGTGATCTGAGCCAAAGAACCGGTCCTGGTCCTTGTGCTGAGTGGTGCAGGCTGCCTTGCACACAGACCTCTGACCAAGTGCCACTCCAGCTCCAGGAACTCTGATTCACTCCAGTTCAAGGATCAGAAAAATAAAGAATCAGCATAGGAGCACCCAGAGCTGCATTTCACAGAACAGGAACCCAGTGATGAGCACTAAAGGGTGCGTCCAAAAGCCCAAAGTCAGCTACAGAGCTCACATTTAGAAATATTACACAATTTATGACATTGCAACAATACAGTCCCTCCCCATTGCCACAAAGAGGAGGCCAGGCAGGCTCTGTCTCATTGGTTTTACTGTCTTTCTGGTGGAAAATCTTACATGAGTCTGGGGTTGGTTTCAAGTACAATGTTAGTAGTTGTTTAAAGTAATTGTTACTTGTCATACAAATTTGCTCTGAACAGCAGCAGAGTAGCATTTACCAGCAACAGAGACCCCTGGAGAGCCACACACAGGTACCTGGCACAGCAAAGTGGCACCTGTGAGCTGAGCTGCTGCGTGTGCTCACGTACAAACATTAACATCTTGGCTACAACGATTTGTCTTCCTTATTGCCCAAGCTACACTGGACAAACAAAAAAATGACCTCATGCCATGCTAATGTATTCAATATTTCATGCAAGGCAGATACAAGTTTAGATGGTCTGTCCAAATGCAAATTCGAAATAAAAAGCAAAGTTCCCTTTAGAGCCTGGCATTAGAAAGCCATTTCACAAGGAAAGGAATTTTCAGTAAATTGCATTCCATGTTATGGGAAGTGGCTTCCCTTAGTTCTTACAGCAGTCACCTCCTGCTATTAATGACCACAAGCAATGCAGTGACCCTTATAATGTCTGATTTCACGGCAAATATTTTAATTTCTGAAGGTGAAATGTGAGACGTACTTGCCTATAACACTTATCTTTATGGCTCTCTTAATTCTTTAGGATTTATCGTCTCCACTAAAAGCACACAGAACATAATTGAAATAGATTTTCCAAGATATATCTGGAGTATTTAACCTACCTTTCCTTGTTAGCCTTTTATATTGTATTATTCTAACAGAGGGAAAAGTATTTTTACACCAAGAGTTCAGCAGCAGCTCTTTAAACTTTAAAAAAATGGCTTAAAAAAACCCCCACACTGGTTCTGGCAGAAAAGATTTTCAGAAATCAGAACTTGAGGGAAGGCTCTACAGCCTCAAGATTCACCTATTTTATCCAAAGCGATCAGTCTCTCAAATAAAGGCATTAATACTTCTTGAAATTATGTCTCAAAACAAAATGTGAGGTATGAACATGACATTGCAATGAGTTTCCAGTGCACAGAGAACAACTGTGGTCCAAGCAAGCCCTGAGAATAGAAAAAGAGCTTTTCCCCAAAATTTTTTCTGCTTATAGCAGTCCCACTGTGCTCTGGGAGAGGCTGCCACAGCTCTAAGTTTAAGAACATCACTGAGAGTGGCTTTGCAGCCCACTAAATTTCCATTTTTCATTGCTGTTTTATGTGAGGTTTTTCCTCCAGAAAAACAATATTGAGACAAAAAGCACAGTCTGAAGAATGAATGCCTTTTCCAATGTTATCACTGCAGCAATAGGGACATATGGGAACTCAAAGCAAGCTCAGTCCTGATTTATGTTTGATATTTCATTTAATTGAATTTTTGCAAGAAAACTGTTTTCATTATTGAGAAATGGACCTCCCATCATGCAAAGAAGAGGGGAATCAAATGTTTAAACTCTGTCTCATTTAGCACTGACACTTCAGGAATGAACAATAGCTTCGTACATAAATTCGCTTGTTTGGCTGCCACTGATACGAATTGTCGGGGCATTTTAGAACAAAAGAAATGACATGTCAAAGCAAATCTATAGTTTAGCTAATCAAAATGCCATGTTTTAAATATTCAGATTGTTTTACACCAAAAGGCAGCATTTATCTGAAAGCACATAAATTTAAGATGAAAGTGGAATGCAGACAAAATAAAGATTTTCAAGTACATGCAAGAAATTTATTTTTCTGTGCACTTTATCAACTACCACTCCCCCCCCCCAAAAAAAAAAACACAGCCCAAACCAGCACATCAAAAAGCATATCCTCTGCCACTTTCAAGCAATGAAAATATGAAAGCCCCCTAAAGCAATTTAGCTAACAAAGCTGGTTCAGCATTTTGCATTGCTCAGTGTTGGTTAGAACACTTTGTAAAGAGCTCTTGCAAGACCAAGGGCTGAGCTTCTTCCTAGTCTTTCCACTATGTTTTATCCCAGTACTGGTTTCCAGCTTCCAGAGCTCAGTGGTATGGCTGATAGGAAATGGAAACATTGGGTACATCTGCAAAGCTTTAACTTGCTTTCTCCAGGCAGTCTGGGGAGAACAAGCACAAGGGGATGTATTTGGTGACTAATATACATACATACTCTTTACCTGTAAGCAGGTAAAGGCATAGAGATACTTCCAAGGGTACTGCAGCAGAAGCTTACCTAGCTACGGAAAAAAAACCCTAAAGGAATCAGGCACAAATTGCTCCTTTTGTGAGTTCCCTGCAGGACTTGTGCTGCTTACAGCCAGCCTCCTTGCACCCCCTCAGCACAGAATTCATCAAGCCCTGCTCCCACCAGCCTGCTCTGAAGTTACAGTAAAACTTGTCAGATCAAAACCCCTTATTATGCAGGCACAACAGCTCGCTGTGCTTAGCTGTTCCCAGCACAATGCCCAGCTGTGGAAGCTTAACATTATCTCTTAAAAGTTAAGCCCCATTCCTTTATCATCTATTGCCAGAACAGTTATTGGGTTGCTAAAAAAACACTCCAAAGGGAGACTTTTACAGCAGTTGGTCTGTTTCCTGCTTCTCTGTGCTTGGGAGGTTAAGTCCATTGCTGGAGTTTTGCCTTTGCAACACAAACATGTTTCTGAGCTTGTAAAATCCCCCTAAGCCCACTGAAGGTGTCGGTCCTGTTGTGAGTCTCACCACTGCCCATGTTCCACAGCCTACAAACCTGCAGATAAGCTTCCTGAAAAACATCAGCTCTCTTCTAGTCTGCCACAGCAGAGAGCTGCTACATCCTAGAGGCACACAGAAAAAGCCACAAAAGGTCATACCCAGACTTTAGAAGAATTTCAGGAGCTGAGCTTCACAGTTCATTAATGAGCTGGGAGCCCAACACATTAACTAGAGTTCAGGAAAGCACAGCTGGGGCCCATCTCCACAGAGAAAGGAGAAGCATTAACTGGCTGCAGTAATGCTTGCCATAAGGAAAGCATACCATGCCATCCGATACTACGATTATCATCATGTTCTTCTGCTTCTGTCACTTTTAGCTCATCTTTTATCAGGTCTCAAAATCATCACCCTACCAGCCTCCCAACTGACTCTCCATCCCACATGAAAAAATAATTCAGTTTACAGAAGTCCCTGCTTAAAACAGGTTTTAGCATACCCATCCAGGATCTCTGTTCCACGTCAGGGCACTGATTCTGGAAGGAGGGGATTTGCACTGACCACAGTCCCCAGCCCAGGAACCAGTAGATGTGCAAGAAGAGCAGCAGAAAGAAGCTTCAGAGAAGAGACAGCACCTGCCCACAGAAGAGACTTTTTTTGTTTGGCTAAAAGATCAGGGTATTTTCTGTGTGAGCTTTAGGGTCACTGCATTCTCAATTCAGCAACAACTTATGGCTGTCTAAAGTCACAGACAGCAAAGTGACTTCATCACCAGAAAGGTCTTGCTGAATCTGCAGAAGAGTACGGAGGGATCAGTGTGCCCATCACCGTGCACATGCCAAGCTCTATCAGCAGCACTGAGAGTTGCTGCTGATGTCCTGAGAGACTGAACTCCTGTGGCACTTGTAGTAAGTGGCTGGATTGGTAAACATTTCAGCTCAAGACAAACACCACCACCTAAAGAAACTCATAGATGTGCTGCATTTAGTGCTGCTGGGCAATGATGCCAACAGAGTGGAAAACAAATGGCACTAAGAGCTGCGTACGAGTGTCTTATTTCTCCTATTCCCCTAGAAGCTGTCCCTTAGCAATACAACAAACCTGGCAGTTCCAAATGACTAAACACTCCCTGATCCCTTCAAATGACAGCTAAAAAGCAGCATCTAACACTTTGGGGCTTTACTTTGGCTATAGCTGCAAAAAAACCCCATTCATAAGATCCTTAAACACAGCCATGAAACAAAGAACCCTGTACATATTTCTTCGCACCAATTTGAATAACCAACATTTCTAGGAGAAAAGCATCTCTCCAGCAAGGGTTCAGGCAGATGGCATGCCTGCTCAGGAGACAGCTTCTGTTTTCTGTACTTTCAAGAAGGGCACAGGACTGACTAAAGCTCTGTTCTCTGTGTGCCCAGGGCTCTCCCGCCCCAAACCCACCCTGCCCAATCTTCCAGCATCCAAACCAGGCACTTCTGCCTGCAGCACCATCCATTGAAATGGAGCAATGAGTGGTGAACTTGATCTGGTGGGGATGCAAAACAGTTCTTTGGTCATGATATAAAATGACAGGTTTCAAACACCTGCTATGTACATGTTGCAGCATTTCATTTTTTGCACTGGACACTTGGCAAGAAGGGCACTATCACCAGATGCATTTCTCTGGGGTTCTCCATCTCTCATTTTAAATGACTAAAAGTTCTGTGCTACTGGGAACTACACCTTTTTTTTTTTTTAATTCTGAACCTGTCTCCCACAGAAGTACTTCAGCAACAAGACATTGTTGTAAGTCACTGTGTAGCTTCGATACAGTCACACCTCCAAACTGGACTGGGGTCAAGACAAAAGATTGCCCTCTCCTAAAACAGTGAAGCCATGCTATATTTGGAAACATTAATAGACTGTTTAGTTCTTTATTAATAGAGCCATTGAGATTTACAGCCTACAGAAAATGGTTGTTCAATCAACAAGGAGCAACTGAAGTGAAAAAGCATTAATGTTACACTGAGGCAATTATTGTAACATGATCACAATTCCTATGCATCTTTAATTTTTTTGCCGACACAACAAATTCTCTAATACATGGATTCCTGTTTCATTGAAGTAATATGATTTGTAGTAATAATATGAGGTGGGTGAAAGAGAATCCAGTCTCTCAACACTCGAGCATTGCTTTCTCTTGGGGGATATCAGTACACAAAACGGGGGTTCCAGCAAAGTGCTTGTAATCCCAGAAGCTGGTGCACCTATTAAACACTTAGCAGGGCTCCAGCAGAAAGACAATCCCAGAGACAACAGTCTCAACCTGAGACAAAAATCCCAGTCCTGGTCTCAAGAGTGGAATGCTGCTTTAGTTCCATTTTAACATCTTATCTACCTGGAAATCCAAACAGGCAAGAAAATTTCAGCAACCTCCACAGAGCAGCGATTCTTAAATCCCACGCAGCTCCAGCAACGCAGCCTTGGGCAGTGACCAGTTTGTCATGGGAAAACCAATTCCCTGGGGCCAGCAATCCTTCTGCATCTCTTCTGTTCCAGGGTGATGCTTTCCTTTGAGAGTCTTGAAATACAGACCCAAAGGGAATGCCTTGATACAAGAAACCAACCTGAACTACTGCTTCAAAATTTTTTTTTCTTCCTTCCTTTTTTGGGGGGAAGGAAAGGAAAGACAGCACAAGCACCAAGAAAACAAGCTGTTCTAACAAACACGAACAAGAGGAAGATAAAGGAGCTTTCAATTACTGTAAAATGTCTACTGCACTGCAACCATCACTTTACTGAAGGATCAGACCCTATCAGGACACTGGTTATCTCCATTCATCTCCTAGGGAAAGTTTTTCTCAGGACTATGGAAGAGCTGCTCATGAGCCTTAGTTCTACCACAACACAGGGGTTTTGACAAACTTTACAACTCATAATATTCTTCACCTAATACTTCACCATGTTGGATAAGGGACCCAGTTTTGTAAGGAAGAGACAGTTGCAGCAGGGAGAGGAATGTTTGTGTAGAGTCAGGTGTGCAAGCCACATGGTCAGTCTGAGTTTCAGAGAAATATAAAAGAAGGGAAAAGTGACTCCCTCTCAGGACCAGTGCTGAGCTCTGGATGAAGACAAACAGGGAAGTAAGAGGGACCAAAAAAATTCATAGAGGGGAGAAAAAAATAATCTCAGAGCACAGTTTGCTCATTATGTTTAGGGCTTTAGAATGAACCTATCTGTTTTCTTGCATCAAGGCAGCAGCAGAGTTGCTGCCCCCATGCATGCCAACAGACCCCCTGCTGTAGCACTCCCCTCAATGAGTACAGTCCTGTCCTGTGCCTCTTCAGGTCCCCTCTTTGACAGTCAGATTTTGGCCACATGCAGACCTCTGACATGCTGCAGTTCCTGTACAAAGCCACAATTCTCCCCCTTAAAACTTACACCAGTGTCCTGGCACCTGCTTTGTCCCCCAAAGGAAAGAGCAATCAGAGGGACAACATTGCTGTGCAACTGACTGATATTGGATCACCCACGCCAACTTCCAGAGGGCATCAAGCAATAAAGCAAGAAGGGAAAACAAGAAGCACGCACAAAGCTCAGCCCTTCCCATGGAAACCCTCCATGGGATGCCCTGTGGAAAGTCCCAGCTCTGTTCATGAGCCAGGGACCCAGGCAAAAGAGCAGCTTCAGACCTCAGTCATGTTAGCTGGAAGGCGACAGCTTGGGTTTATGAAAAATGGAAGCTGTGACATTTGTTTTTTTGCTGAAACAGATGTTTTTAGCTAGTAGGCATTTTTCTGTCCAGTTCTCAAAATTGATTTTTTCCTGGATTCTCTGCACAGTGCCACTGTTGCTGTCTTATGCACTGAAAATATTTACAAAGGCATTAGAATTAACTCTGGGTAGGACTTTGGCAAGAAGAGGGGAGAGACCAAAAGAAAGCAATTGTACATGTGGAAAAGAAGCTGTTTCCTTTCACTGCAATCAAAGAAACAGAGCAACTGGAGGACCAGCTCTGAAGTCATAAGATGAACGGCAACCACAGCAAGGGCCATAAAAACACCAATAAAAACTAAGTTGCCATAAGGGAAATACCCGGCTCAACACCTCTCCAACAAGGTAAGTATAATAAACTCACTCCTAACATGGACACCAGTTTATTTTTTCAGGTGCAACCTAAATACAAAACCAGGGAAAGATGCAGGAGAAGCAGCACTTAAATTAAATTCCATCTGCTATGTAAATAGTCTTGCTTGTTGATGGAATTAGTTGCACGACTTAGATCAACATAATTTCATTGTTTAAGGTCAGATTAACATCCAAAAGCCAGTGCTCCTCCTTCCCTGGGGGCTGCAGCAGTTTCTCTGCAAACCCCTTTCTCAGACCCTCAGAGAAGCGATTCCTCCTACACTCATCTTGGCACCTGTCAGAGACCATGTTTTATTTTACTTTGCACCATTGCAAAGAGGTTCTAAATATTCTGGAATTAAAACGATCACAAAACATGAAAGTGCTTATAAGGCATTTCCACATCCTCATCTGGCAAGTGAGTGGCTGATTTACAAGCCAGCTGTCAATACAGAACAATTGCTCACCTCATTTTACAGGAAAACAAAAAAGCACTAATAAAAAAATACTTGCAGTGCAGAATACTATGTAAAATTGCTTTTTTCCAACATGGCAGTCAGCAGTGTGTGTTCATCTGTGACCTGTCAAGAAGAGATGCTTGTTTAGCTTTCAGATAAGCACCAAGAGCTGGGACCTGCTAAGCAAATAACCAGAGACCACCCCAAAGCTTCCCCCCCCGCAAAGCGGTGACCAGCAGGTCCCTACAGCTGAAGACCAGCCTGTCCTCCAGGTATCTGCGACGGTGCACTTACTTGTGCAAACACAAAGCAAGATCCCACAGGCTCCACGCACCCTAAACCTCAAAGGAAAGATAATCCTTGCAGTTAATGTTTATCTAGGCCAGCACAGTTACAGTTCTCAAAGGAAGACTCCAGTTTGGAAGTGTGAAATGTTAATGTCTGCAGAGGATGGACAGCAAATGCTGCACTCCGTTTGGATGTAGCCCTTACAAAAACAGAAGGCAAATACAAAAAGCTGTCCCGCACACCCAGGAACACTTCTGCAGCTTCCCTGGAAGAAGGAACCAAATGAAAGCAAAAGAAAGGATCAGTGTCTGACCTTACATCTCCCAGTTATACCTGCCCAAGACTCTACTTACGATGCAACAGCAGATGGCATTACTCTTTCCTTAAAGGAAACACCCATGATTTAGGGAACTGCGTGCAAGAGTTCTGTTTCAAGAAGGGCAAATCAAGCCTTCTGAGAGACTTGGAGCTGACTTTTAAGTCACTATTTTCAAGTTTGAAGAATCTGGCACTTTTCTGTACACGGAATCCTCAGAACTGCCTCCTCACCATTCACTACACTGTGCTAGTCTCACTAGTCCTGGTGGTCTGCAACACATCCATCCTGGTACCAGTCTAGGCAGTGCCCCAGGGCAGCCACAAATACCCATAAAATGTCCTGATGCAGGGACGCACCAGCGGCAGGAGATGGATGACCAAGGTCTAACACTGCTCTGGGACACAAACAGCTCCCGGTTACAGCTACGTTCCCCTGCCACTGGAGGTACCTGTACAGGACCTTCCCCTCCAGCTGGCCCAGCTGACACACCAGACAAAGCCTGCCCTCGTCCCTGATCAACCACCAGCCCAATGATGGTGCCAGAACTCCCCATTTTGGAGATCCCAGTCCCCACCACAGCGTTTTGTACTTCCTTTCTTAATTGCTGCCTGCAGAGGGTTTTGACAAGCCCCTGACTCAGCTCTACACCTCCACCACTTGTTCTTATTAAAATCCTGATATAAAACTCTGCACAACTGTAGCATAATGCATTAGAATTACAATTATGTAGTAAGGACAAGACAACGACATTCTGAGGGAGCAAGTATGACTTAGTCTAAAATGTCATTCCTACTAGGAAAATAAACAAACCAAGGACACTTCATTCTATACCATTAAGCATTTCAAAGCATCTGGGTGACACCACTGTACTAAGTAACACACTACTCACTTTCCCATATAATTTGTTTAATAGGCAGCTGAAAACATTAGAAAGACAAAAGGGAGTTTTTGTATTCTGATCATTTACATTTTATCTACATTAACAATCAAAAGCATCATAAGCAGTGAAGGGTTTGTTGTCAGATATCATTTTGATGACACGCATCCTTTTAAGTGTATCCAGTGTTCCTCATATCATTAGAGGCAGGGGAAAAATTAATAGAATACTAATAGCCAAGCAAGCTCCGAGTACAGTAACTATTCCTTTTTTCTGTTCATTTTATCAGCCCATATTTTAGCTCCATTTCTTCTTGAAGACCATTTGAAGAAATAAAATAGAAATTTGAATATACTGCCTGAGTACTTAATTTCCTCCCATGCTCCACTACACCTGAAGAACTATCAAAAACAAGGCAAAGCTACTTATTTCTATACCTTCAGGGTCTTCCTTCTCACCCTTTATTTTTTCTTTCCTGTGATGCTGAGACCACAGCATGCTGTTCATCATTCCACCCGTTTCTTTACATCACCTCTTTTGTCCATACTCAACTGCTGTCACCAGCTTACACTCAGACTGCAAACCTCAGAGAGAAGCAAGACCAGACACAACAACATCACTGTCCTGCACAGGGGCTGGGTACAAACACTTGCATGTGTGTATTCATAACACTGCAATTCAGGTGGACAAGCTGCCCCTAATCCTGGATCTTGGCAAGAACCTGCATTATCCTTTCCTTAGTCCTAAACCAAGGCTCCCTGATGATCCCTTCCTTTCAAAGGAAAAAAGGAAAACCAACACTGAAAAGGTCAGAAAGGATCAACAGCACAGTCCTTTGGTATTTTGCCTTCCCTTGTACCTTTTACTGGATCTCTAACTCATAAGTGCACATATGCACCAAACCCAGCTGGTTTTTCCTGCTCTGTATCTCCACACACGCCCCAGAGAAGCACTGGAGGAGCATGAAGTGCTTTGCTGTATGAGGTATATCTCTGCACTGAGAGTAGCAGAGAAAGAGAACATCGCTGAAGAGCAGAGAAAGTTACAGTTCGTTAACTGTAATTAGAGGAAGGACTAATTTATGAAGTAAATAAACTTGGATGTGTTAGTTCTATACAGTAAGTACAAGAAGGTAATGCCTTCTAAAGAGTTTCCATCATTCCCCGGTAATCCATGCTTAACTAGGTATTTTTACTTAAATGCAGATTTCCTCTCCCTGATGCTCCTGCTGTCCTTCCCCACCTCACCCTTTCTCCTAATGTTAGTGGCTTTGTCCTCTGACAAAAGCCCACTGCAATGGGCAAAGTGCCAAGATAATTAATTTTTCAGTAAAAGCCAAGTTGTTGTTTCCTCAGAAACATTTTACACTTCAGAAAACGTCAGAAATGTCAGAGTCCATAAGCAGAAACAAAATCAGAGATCTGCTTCCCTATTAATACTGCATGACCTCCTCAACCATCTCACTCCGGGAGAGGAAGACAGGGCGCTCGACAGGGAGCAGAGGAGCCAGCAAAGAGGGGAGGGGGCCAGGGAGCTGAACAGTGTCAGCTACTGGCATGTTAGAAAAGCAAACAAGGATAAAATATAAGGAGCACAGAACCAAGTGCCTCTGCCTTGAGAGCAGGCTGAAAAGCTGGCTGCTGTTCAGAAGAGGCTTGCAAAGCCCAGAGGAGAGCAGAGAGACAAGGCTTGGTCCTCGGCGCTCAATCAGCCTTAAATTCCTCCTCCAACACCTCTGCATGCAGAGGTGGCAATGCAAAACTATAGTTGTCTATAGAGAGGATGGAAGAAAAGTGCAGTGTTGACTCTACTTGTGTCTCAGAGAGATCCCTTAGTACTCCCCTCAGCGCATCGCCCAAGACAAGTCAGGGGGTCATCTTCAGAAATAACACGTAGGAGCCCTGTTTTCTGTCCCCTTTCACCCTGAGCTCAGCTGCTGCTGTTTTACTGCGACCTCAGCCCCGATACGTGCACAAACACCCTTCCTGAAGCCTGCAAATATATCACAGTGAGTTATGTGCACTTTCAGACCTCTACAAAAACACAAAAGGAGATGGATCTCTGCTTCCCCAGGAGAGCCTGGGCAGAATGGCTCTGGGACAAGGGGCACTGGCCATGGAAGACACCAATCCTGCTTCCACAAGAGTTTTATAGCCCTGAAGATCTAAAGGCTCAGGTCACCATCTGATTTCATCATCATTTAGTGTAGCTGGTAGCTAACAGTACCAAAACCTGATATTAACAGGGCAGATTAGCTCTTGCCCAGAGTAACTCAAATATTTTGACATAACTTAAAAATCACAGAATTGTTTAGGTTGAAAAACCCCACTAAAATAGATCATCGAGTCCAACCATTAACCCAGCACTGCCAAATCCACCATTAACCATATCCTCCAGTGTCACATCTACATGTTTTTTAAATCCCTCTGTGGATAGTGACTCACAGTCCACTGGGCAGCCTGTTCCAAATGAAGTTTTGCTCCAGCCTGCTGGTGGCCTTTCTGCCTGTTATTGCCCCATGAACAACGATCAGCAATGTTACTGATGGAACTGAGCAGTGCTTTATCCAAAAAAGGGTGACATCAGGCTCAGTTTGGGCTCCTGTCATACAAGACAGGCGCAATTCTTGCAACTTTTTTTTCTTCTCTTGTTCCGTCTCTTCTCTGAGCACATTAAAGAACTCTAAACATTTTCTGGCACTTTCATAATGTTTAGAGTCAAATCCTTGAACAGGTGATCATTTCTCAGCCTCTAAACTAAGTTCTCTTGCTGGACTAGTCCCCAAAGAATTTTAAAAAAATGGTATTGAAATGCCTTCTATGAAAAAATATCCACACATGACTTAATTTGCTCACAGTGACTCCTGCAGCAACACAAAAGAGGCATAGCCATTTACAGGATTGGAACAAAAATTTTCATTATAAACACATCAGCAAATAAGTAATAAACTCAAACTTATGGGAAATTTGTTATGACCAAGGTTTGGTTTGTTCATCTATTACACAGACTGATTATGGGAAGAATAAAACAGCAACATGGGCACCTGAGAAGGTCTGTGTGACCACAGCAGATCCAGCTGAGAGGAGGTGACACATTCCTAACATCATATATACAGAGGATAAAAAAACCCTCTCCCATTTCACAAGCAAACTCACTTTAACTACAGCTTTGAGTCCCTTCCAAATCTCTGAATGAATGATCACACTTCAGAACAGCACAAGAGCTTTCTGCAAGAGACATTTAGATTAAACATTATAACAGATTACAGGCAGAGCTGGTAGCCCTGCATATTACAGTTGCCTAATGCTTCTGATCTTTAGACCCTTTTCCTACTTACCTATAATTTTGCCAAGCTCCAGCCATCTGGACTGCAACTTTGCATGCCTTTTGTCTGCCTCAGGCAAATTTTAATTTCAGCCAAAAAGGTTTGACTGCTTGTGAGAACAAGGAGAGAGGAAAGATTTATCTTTTCTTTTTTGCCTACAGTAAAAAAACCCGCTGACCTTTTCTTTAATTAGCTAAAGCATTTCCCAGACTTTGAAACAGAACTCAGCTTTTGACAAGATTTTGTTCAAGTCTGTATAAACATGAACTTTTTGGTCACAGTTTGGGGCTTCAGTCGAGTTTGGCAGGTTTTTTGCTCTAACTGCAGGAACATACCCAGGGTCCAACACACTTGTGTTTTAAGTGGAGGGGGAGAGAATAAGAGTTGATTTTTTTTTATTTTTTTCAACCTTGAAACCTCTTACTTTTTAAAACAAAGCACAGGGTTTGGTACATTATTGCCTGTTTTTTTAATTAACTTGAAGACAAAGTGGAAATACTTGGAAGCTGGACACTGGTCCTCCAGCTCCTTGCCTTGCCAGCCCCAGAACTCAAAAGGTGTAGGGTGCACAAAGTCAGTGTTAACCAAAGAGGCTGTACCCAAACCCAAGACCTACAACTTGAATATCTATTGCTACACTGCAGTGAACACAAACTTAGAAGGTCTTAATTAGGTTCCTTCCAAATTCCAGTTTTTCTATCTACCTGTGGAAGAAAAATGCTACTTACTCAGCAATGAACTTCATGAAAAAGCTTTAAAATAAAGTATTCACATGTAATAGAAAATTTTGAAGAGTTCTGTCTTTAAGTGTGGTTTAAAAGTACTAAAAAACAGAGCTGAGACAACAAAGAGAAACAAACAGACAAGGGACATTCACTCAGTGCCCTTACACATGGGAAGAAGCTTGTGGAAAAACACACATGATGCTATAATTAAAGGGTGTATTCTAATGCACAGGACACAAGAAACAAAATTGAGGTTGCAGAGATCGCCTGGTTTGTTCATAACCTTCATAAACTTTTCACCCTCAATAATGTCCTTCTGATGTAGTTTTCTGAACACAATTTTGTGATCTAGCTGTTGGTGTGAGACAAGTCCAGGAGAATCAATGTGCATTTGAAGAGGTCATTTTCTCCCAGCTCTCTATCTTCAAGATGCATTTCAGGACCAAATATTTACTTACTAGTGAGTTTAATTATTTTTCATGCTTAAGTCACAGTGAAGCATCACAAGTTAGACAAAGAAATGGGTTGCAAGCTCTCTCCAGCTCAAACTCTGCCTTCCCATTTGATGTGAAGCATTTGCTTTTATTTAACAGTAGTAGTGCAGTGCACTTTATGGAGCATCTTCAAGGTAAAAATGTATGCAACCTAGTAAAAAAATAGCATTATACTCTCCATTAGTTGAAGAAGTAGATTCTGAACCACATCCCTTAGAAAATGAACCATTTCCTCAAATGTCAAATGCACTGTTTACTCCTCACTGGTAGCAAAATGTGATGTACAGGGTTACTAATATCATTTCCAAACTGTTATCTAAACGGTCTATGAACAAAGGAAGAGAGGAGGGAAAGCAGCTTATCACCTCCAGTTCTGAAGCTGCTGCAAATACCAACACACAAGTGCCATCTCTCAGCAAACAGAGGAGTTATTCAGTATGGAAACATACCTTTAATCTTTCTCCAGAAATCACAAAGCTCATTCCCAAGGACAATGAAGGCTCCATCAGCACAAGTGCTCTTCAAGGTAGATCTTTCCCCCTTTTTCAAGGCTACCCCTCTAAAAGCAGGCACTCTTCATTTAGTACAGTGCTGCAGCTCACACAGGTTGCAGTAGGCGTGTGACCTCCTGGTCCCTGCAATGTGTGGCTTCCTCCCCGTGCCAGCCAACAGAAGCATCTCAGCCCCATCTTGGGTCCCACTCTCAGTGGGGAGCTGCCACAGGAACCCAGCACAGCTGAGCAGATGTGACCTACAGCAAGCCAGGAGTGGCACTGGGCTGTTCCTTTAGGCAGCTGCAGAGCCTCCCAATGTTCAGCCCACAGGCATCCTCCTTCTCTTGTTCCCCATTTCTACAGAGGGTAAAGACCAGCACACAGCTCACCAAGCAGCCACATCATCCTCCTGCAGGACCACAGGCAAGAGTAACCATCCTTCCCCCTAATCTCACCTAAAACCAGCTCACTGCCTAACCCAGGGACAGCCATGGGTCAGTCTCCCATGTGCTGCTCCCACAGATCCGTGTCAGTGCTTTGGCAGGTCTGGCTGCGGTGCCTCACATGGGAGAGCTGCCCCTGCACAGTCTCATGGCCAAACACCATCCTCCTCCTCCAACTCGCACACATGGCTCTTTGCAAAGACAAGGAGGAGCCCCAGTCATCATCCTGCCCTCCACAAGAGGCTGAGCAAAAGACCACCATCCACTGCTGGGCTCTTGATATTTACTTAGCCAAAAAAAGTCCATGTTCTCATTGTTTCTTACTGACAAACCAACAGCAGAGGCAAACTCCTTATGACTGAAGTGTTTGCTGTGAGCAGAAATGCTGTGCAAGAGATTCAGCATTCTTCTGGTCATTTTTCTCTTTAGACAACACTGATTTTTTTTTAATGTCTTATCTACACAAGAGGAGGCTTAGCTGCAGAACCACCCACCAGCTGTGCATCCCAGCCCCACTTCCATCCAGCTGAGGGGGACAATGCCTTACATCACACATGAAAATCCCTCTCAGGCCATCTCAGAGGCCTCCATCAAGATCTCACTAAGTACATAATAATTCCCAAAGGTCTCATAAGAAGGTCAGTCACGGGTGTGCAGCTGGACATCAGAGACTGAGCATTCCCCTGACAAACAACAGCGTAAATAACAATCTTAAAAGCCTTGTCCAGAGGGAAGATGTGCACCTAAATCAGCCAGTGCAGATTTCCCCAGTACAAATGGTAGCGCTCACCCTGCCATGATCTTGGCTGGCATTCTCAGCTGACAGACCAGGCATATTATTTTCTTCCATTTAAAGAACTATTTTGAATTTTTGAGCCAATACTTAAGAACAGTTGATAGCTCACTTACATTGGAGACTCAAGTAGACTGAAATAATTTCATAATTAAAAGGCAGTAAAAGCATGTGTGTCATTTCAATATAATGCCTTGAAAATTCAGTAGCAATTTGATTTTATTTTTTTAATGAGATAGATTTGAGAGTATGCATTGATCTGATTAGCCTTTACATTCTTTCCTCTTTTTAGTGTAAGCCAATCTCATTACATGGATTACTAGGCCTATTTAATTTCCTTTCCCTAAAAACAGGAACCTCATTTTTTTACTGTGATCATAATAGGAATTTGACCAATACAAATATACTTCATTACTGCAATCTGTTAGTCACCAATTTCCTTCAAAAAGAGTGAATTCCAAAGCTGTGAGCTGTAATTCTAGAGGCAGCCTTTCTCTTCTCTACTGCTTTTAAAATTGCTTCTTCATGACATTCAATCATAGATTTTCTGACTTGAAGATGACAAATTTGGGAAGAGCTAATCAGCAACAGAATTCATTTCCAATTGATCTGCACTACTCTTTGTTTTGCCTTGTCTCAGAGGGTTGGGTTTTTTAATCTTCACTTTGTAACCAACAGGTTTATGTGATGTTTTTTCCCCAAGCACACATTTTTTTCCAATTAAGCTTTGGGATTTTTTTTTTAATATTAGCAGATTAAATATGCACACTCCCTACATTTAATCTGTCATGGAAGATGCATTAATTCCTAGATGAAATACTTCATGGAAATGGATTTACTGTCACATCAGAATTCTCCCTTGTCTCCTGTGCAGCACTGGCTGCCACATGCAGACCCACGTGGCCATCTCTGACCCACCAGCATGACATGGGACAAATAGGCTCAATCCAGCACCCACCAAAAACACCCAAAGAAGTCCAACTGCTGTGCACAGGGCAGCAATTACAGATTGAACCTGACACTGCTAAATCCAGTGTCTAAAGTTGTTGAGCTCATTGCATAAATATACAATTTTTCTTTGCCTTTTACTAAGAATGCCAAGGTAGCACCATCCTGCCAACACACCATCCAGGCACTAGAACAGAGGGAAGGGTGAGGAAAAAAGTAATCTCATCACGTTGGTTTTCTATTTTGTAGCAGTTTCAAACTAATCTACAACACAAAGCAGAGCTGAAAACATTCCCAGGTGTGCTGCAACCAACTCCTTAATTCATGGTGGGCCAATGGGAATATATTTTGACTCCAGCCCTTTCCTACACACCAGCAGCAGCAGCACACAGGTTGCACAGAAGCAGTGATGAGCTGCAGTCATAAGACTTTTGGATCAAGATTAAAACTATCTTCCCTTTGTAAAAAGAAAAAACTCCTTAGACCTATGTTTATCAGAAAGCAGGAGGGTTTAATCATCTTATTGGCTTTAAAAAAGCCCACCACAATGAAGGTAGCAGAACCAGACAGCAACTATTGTATTGCTGTTCTCAGCTGAGGAGAGCATTGCCCACCCTGGGCAGTAATGAGGCAAATGCCATCTCTTCCCAAACATCAATAAATTAGAGCTTTTTCCAGTTGCTTACTGTGAATGGTCTCCAAGATGCACTTGGGTCATATTCCTCTGCAGCCAATGTGCAAGAGCTTTAATTTCAAAAGCAAAGCTTCTCGTACACCCGTATGAATCACCATCCATTGGAATCCCCAGAAGTGTTCAAAAAACATGTAGAAGTGGCACTTGGGGACACGGTTTAGTAGTAGGCTTGGCAGTGCTGGGGTAATGGATGTACTCCATGAACTTAAAGATTTTTTTCCAACCTAAATGATTATATGATTCTTATGACACCTGAGGGCTGCAAGTAGACAAAGCACCAGGGACAGCATCCCAGTGTTCCTGGATGAAAGGGGTTTTCCAGGTAACATCTCCCCTAGGCACATCAGTCTGAGCCAGACCTGCATCCCCTTCACAGCAGCAAGAGAAAAGTCTAAACCCAAACATTTAGATACTGTTGCCACAGAAACAAAACACAAGGAAGATCCCACATCCCTCAGCATCTCTGCACCATCCGTGTCAGATGTATTGCTTCACTTTCTAATGAGCAGTACATACCACAAGTCTGCCACCCTCATTTCTTTGATATCAAAAGAAACTGCAGAAAGCCGTGTCTCTTCTGGGCTGAAGGAATAAAGCCAATTTCAAACTACTGCAGTTGAGTAATGAAAAATTAGACCAAGGCACTACTATGATTTTTTTTAACATTTTAGGGATAAAGTCCAAAACTTGAAAACTGGATTGTCAGTGCCTCCAGCATGTCCAAATGTTACATGGGCTCCTACACACCAGATAATCCAGGAGGCACTGCCAGCTATACACAGTTGTGAGGAAAGCTGTCATCTGCCCTCACTGCTTGAGTGGTGTTTTTCGCAGATTAATACACTTTCAAAGTAGAATGAAAGATTATAAATTGCTAAAATTGATTTCACATCAGTGGTGAAGTCAGAGTGAGTAACACACCTGAGGTGACCCAGTCTGCTCAAGGGAACGTGAAACCACAGTGTATTGACAGTTTAATTGGCTCAGCAAGAGTTCATTTCCCTCAGATGAAATGCGCCATTGGCCATTTTATCACTATATCTTATTGCTGCTTTAAAAGTGAAGCAGATGACAATCTAGCAAAATGTTTTCGTTACGGAGACAGACCCTGTCTTTATTGCTTGGTGCTGGCTTCCTTCCCTCTTTCCTCTCCAGCAAATGCAAACTAGGTCTTGTTTGCATTTTAAGCACTTTTCAGGATGAGAATGCCTCTATATATCCTTTCAGGACAAGAGATGGAAGGTGCTGCCATGCCCATTTCTGCACTGGAACTACAAAGAAAACACAAAAACTCAATGGCATCAAGCAGTTCTATAAATACCACATTCAAGGGTAACATGACATTTATATCACCTTACTGCAAGCTAAAAAGATGTCATTTGCTGCTTTATAGCATTACGAGGCATTTAAAGAATGTTAGTACTTGAACTATCAAAAGATGATAACTTAGAGCTCAAAAGGTAATTACAGAAAACAGCCCACTTGCAGAAGCAGGAGACTTGAAGAAACACAGGAGCCCTCGTTCCCTGGTTATCTCACAACTCACACTCTGACAGGGAACGCAGGCAGAGGATCATGTTTTCCCAGCGTCGCTCAGAGCATACAGGACAGCGGCACCACCACCACACAGATGTGGAGGAGCTGAAGAAGATGTCACAGGCATCCCAGCAAGGCCAAAATGCCCCTGCAGACGCCCAGTCCAGACACTTCCCCTGTGGAAGTGCAGCATCTTCCACAGCCCTGCCCAGGGAGCAGCCCCAGAGTACCTCTCTTGCCCCTCAGAAGCAGGGAAGCACAATCCCCTCTCACAGCAGAAAAGTAGTATCAGAGCTGGCAGGGAACAGTACCCTGGCAGCAGAAGGCACAAGTATCCAGGAATTCCGCTGCACACTTTGAACTAAGCCCGGACACCAAGTGCAGTGCTTAAAAACGGCTGAGGCAGCACATTACAAAAAGCCCCTTATTAACCTCCAAGCCTCATTTCACTGATGAGAAGGGCATCAGTGGTATTTAATTGCAGGGGAGAAACACAGGCAGGACACAGGGAGGGATCTCAGCCACACACAACTCCCTCCTCACAGTTGCACCCTTCAAGCCATAAAAGCCCCAAGGCAGAGGCTGGGGGGACAGAAATATTTCTTACCACACACTTTATCCTCCATGGACATGCCAGAGAGTTGCTGCTATCCCTCTGCAAAGGGCATAATGCAGAATCTTCCTACAGCAGTCAAGTGATGGGATACTCACCATGGGGACCCCACAGGGGCCTCTCTGTATGGAAATGCAGGTGGGAGCACAAGAGGCTGTTGATGTGGGTGGGATTGTATTGCACATAAGGATGCAGGGAAACAGCAGCAAAAGCCAACAGGCTCCCTCCTGCAAGGAAGAGCCCCAGAGACACATGCCAAGCCCTCTAAGGGCTATGCAAGATGCACCAGGATGTTGGAAGATCAACTGAAATGGGAAAACTCTGGTACTGACTGAAGCAGGGGAGAAGGAGCCCCACATCTCAGGCTTAGTAGCACAAGGAGCACCAAGAGGCTCCTCTGGGGAGCAGCCCCATCCAGCACCCAAAGCCTGGTGAGCCACATGCCAGCACTGTGCTGGCATTGCAACTTCAGGCAGAGAGAGGAGGAAACAAAAGCAAAACTAAACATATTTCAAAATATCCCTTCCCGGTAGCATGCACTGTCATGCGATACTTCCAAAGCCATGGTTTATGTGGCTCAGGAGGGCAGTTTCATGCCCTAACTCCTGCATGATGGATTTTACAATTTGTTAAAGAAACTCATCAATCCTCAGCAGTCATTTTTAATGCCCAGAGCCTCCACAAACTCCCGCATTTTGCTGATCCCCCAATTTCAAATCATTTGAAATTGCTGCTACTATTACAGCTCTGCTCCTAAAGCTAAGCATTATGGCACACTCCAGACTTCCAGCTTCATATGCTGGTGTAATAAACAGATTAACTGTGATTTATGAACAATAAGTTCTGGTTATTTGAAAGGAAACATTACCTCCCTAGACCAATCCTGACAATCAGAGATCTCTCATTATGCAGACAGCTCTTTCCACCTACCTGTAATCATCGGTTTAGCACATCGTTATCAACCTGGGAAATGTATCACCACAGTTTTTCACTACAAAACTTTGTGCATCCAAAGCATCTGGCAGGAAGCATCACCAAAGGCAGAATACCAGCCTGAACTGACCCAGCGAGACAATTCCTATTTAAAATACACATTAATAATGATAATAAAAAAGATTAAAGCAACAACAAAAACAAGAAGCTTTGGGAGAGGAGGGCCTCAGTGGAGATAGGTTCCATCACAGAAGGAACAGCAAGACTTCAGTTAGCAGAGGACTAATTAGGAACAGGAATTATAAGATGATACAGAGATCTGTTTGTGGTGCTTATTTACTTGTAAAGTCTAATAAGAGCTTTAATACTCTTTTCCAAAAAAATGGACTCATTCTTTGAGTCCACTCTAAAATGTCAGCTTAATATTTTACAAGCCCACAAGCAGGAGTTCACATTTCCACTTGCACTTTTCACCTGCAGCTACTAAACTGACCACCCCACTCATGAGGCTTTTGAGTACTGCTAGGAATCGTTTTATACATTTATTTAGTTAATCATAATCATATTCCTCCTGTTTAGAAAGGCCGTGCAACCCTGAACACTGGTTAGATACCTAAGCCCATGCACACACCACAGCTGTGACCTGTTGGTCCCCAGGGCACCTCTCCCCTCTGCAGGGCTGGTTCAACTCCAAGACCTTCCAAGTCCCAGCACCTCTCACCTTCATATTCAGAAATAGTTATTACCTTACCAAGTTAGAGACATTTCCCTCCCACCCCATATCACCTCCTCTCTCCCCACACTGTAAGGATAACAGTCTGCAGAACAATGCAGTGCTAAAATCCATCCAAGGCTCTTCCTACTGCCAATACCTGAAATACCTTCCTGAATTATCAAACTTAATTGGCTTAAAGACGCTGGAGCACTAAACTATCCCAAAAGATAAGACCTGAGCTCTACTGGGCAGCACCAGTATCAACAGACCCTTCTCAGTGATTAATGTGCAAGAGCTCCCACCACAAAGCCCCCATTCTCTTCTCACCTAATTGCCACGTGCATCTTGGATTTACCTGTGCAAGGCATAATTAGTAAAGGCAAAATTCTTTATATACTTAAATCTCTTTAATAGAATAAAAGAAATCTCAGTTCCCTCACCTTGACTCTAAAGTAGTAACAGCCACTCGTGAAAAATGAAAAGCCTTGAAGGATTTGGAATAAGAAACTTGGAGAGACAATTGCTAATCTTTTATCTTCCAGACTTCAAGCAGAATCAAGTTCTTCAAAGAAAACCCAATAAAGCACAGACATTTTCATCATAACAAAATAAATAATTCAGTCATACTTTAGAGGACTCAAACATTAGGATTGGCTATTTGATATATTTGTGGCTTAGGTGCCTCTAAACTGATTAAAGATAACCTGATAGAAGCTTGCAATGTCAAAACTGCCTTCAATCCTGACAGATATGAATGGATAGTGTAAATAACTATAAATAACCAAAATGGCTGCATTTATGCCTAATGGAGGATTTACAGCCTCCAGAGCTGCCTGGTAGGACTGCAAGTTACAGCTCTGCCTTCATCCAACTGCAGCACACAAGGGGAGATGCATCCATATCCTCCTCACACCACCTGCTCTGCCAGAATGACCCAAGGCTCGGCTCCAGATGGGACAAGGAACAGGATTCTCCCACAAATAAGAGAATACCATACATATACGGACAGATTTGTTGGTATTGATTTATTGTGGTCTTCCTAGAAACTACTCTGAAACACATCCCAAAGGTCCCTCAAATCTCCACACCCACTGCAAGTTCCCCCCAACAGTTTCTGTTATCTTCCAGCTGCCATCTGCAGAAAGCAAAATGTCATGGCCCTTGAGGGAGAACAGACCAGGCCTTCACTTAAGCCTAGGGATCTTCACCCAGGGGGATTCATCTGCAGCATCCCAGTCAATTTTCCAGTTTGGGTAACTACATTCCTACCTTCCCACTGTCCCCCACATTCCCAAAGTCCCAGCAGCTCTGCAGCTCCACAGGAGCTATCTGGGAAGCAGGTAGAAGCAAACCATGCACCCACACAAGCACTGAGGCAGCTTGATCGAGGGTCACAAACAGGCACATTGTGTATCTCACGATTTATGCCACTGCCAGGAGATCCTGGAGCAGCCACCAACACACTCCAACAGCCCAGTGTTTGCACCACACAGGAAGGCACCTCCAGGACTGGACTGGCATCAACAACAGAGGCAGCAGAAAGACAACACAAGATCCTGCTGTTTGCTTATCAGAGCAGTGACTCATAACACTGAAAGCAACTCTTCCCCAGGAGCTCACTGTGCTGCTGCAGACACAGCCCCAGCAGTCAGCCCTCCTGTTCCTGTGCTTCTCACTTGATAGAGGCGGAAGATTACCAGCAAGTCCAACACAAACCAATAAGTGCAGATGCTCCTCTTCCCTTGGAGGCCCTTCTGTGCTTAATCGTGTTGCAGCCTTTCCCCCTTTTAAAGAACCTTTTCCCTTGGACAAAGAATTGGGAGGAACGTACCACAAAAGCTGCATCCCAGCAGATGCTGAAACTTTACTTTTCTGTTATTCACAGACCAGTGTGGTCAATATGCAGGACAAGAAATTAAGTGACCACTCAAAAGCAAATTCCCAAACTTGGGAAGCAGAATGAATCAGACTGACAAACACAACCCAACCCCAGGGAACAGAGTTCTTTAGTGAGGGGAAGGAGAGATAAAGAACCACCACACTGGCATTTTCCAGCTCAAGTTTACCTTTCACAAAGTTGAGTTATCCAAATTTAATACTTAGAAAGTCAGTAGGATTCACAGAGGCCTTTTTTGTTGTTGTTTTTTTAATAAGATTCCACCACCAAAAAAGCAAAGATGTAAGGTCAGAAGAAAGAGAGGGGAGAAAGCCAACCATAGGCAGGGCCTCACCATTCTCTACAGCAGGTGAGTTGCACTAAGTCACTGGTCAGTTTGCATGAGAACTCCACAGCAATGCTAAATGTCACCTGACAAAAGACACATGAGCAGCTCTGAAGTGATGGGGTCCATCCTGGCTCCATGGCATGGAGCTGCTGGTGGCTGAGCACCCAAACAGGGAGGTGCAGCCAAGACAGATACCAGCACAGCCTGAAAGCAAAAAAAGTGCCTGAAAAATAATCCTAGAGTAAGATTTAGCTGCAGCTGAGGCAGTCACAATCCATTTTAACACTGTCAAACGCAGCAAGTTTCCAAAAGATTAAATCACTACTTAAATCATCTTCATAATTTTAAAAAGTGCCTGCAAGATAAGACCAGGAGCTAATTGTACCATTTAAATTTAGTGAAGGGAAAATTTTTTTGTTGGGATTTTTTCCTTCTTGACTGCAATAAAAAAAGAGCCCAAGGGTCTAAAACTAATAATCTAATAAACTTTGCTAAGTGAACATTGTAACAGATAGGCCTGGATGAGATTTCCTGTAAATGCCAGACAATTTCCCTTGATCTTTATCAGCAGAGATGCTGCTCTAGCTTCAGCAGGAAGAAATTAAATTTGGTGCAAAATAATAACATCTGGGTGAGATTCTGTGTGTCAGACTAGCAGTCCCTTTAGATGCCAAGCTAAAAATATTAAAATTAACTCTGAAGGATTTCACATTTGTGTTTTTAATATGAGTAGTTCAGCTGTGTTTCCATACCAACACACTTCCCCACTCTACAGAGCGGTGCAATTATCTGTCCTCTGCACAGGGTCCCCAGACGGTGCTGGGGTCCAACCCAATGCAAGACATCTGCCAGAGCACACCTCAGAGTGCAGTCCCAATTCCCAAAGTCACAGGACATCTGTCCCCAGGTTCAAGCAGGACCTGCAGGAGGTGCTCAGGGACCATGAGCTCCTCTTCCCCGACTGCTCCAGTATTCCTGACCTGCAGCCACCTGTCCCAGCATATACCCTGGCAGTGTGGGAGGACTCAAACAGCACATGGGGTTTGATTTGGGACACCCACCTCAGCACCAGCTCCTTCAGAGATGCCTTGAGACAGAAGCCTGTCCCCCTACAGTGTCAAGAACAAATCAGACCACTGTGTTGGGTCAAGCACAATTTCTACAGCTGGAACAGACTCTGGCACCGCAGCCATCAAAATACTCCTAAGCAAGAAGCAATTAAAAGATCTACCTATTTTAAAAAAGTGTTCTTCTACAGACTTTCAGACTAATTTTAAAGATAACAAAAGCAAACAATGTTCAAAGCCTAATGAATCGTCCTTCCAAGTCCAAACCACTTCATATAAGATAATTAAAGAGAGCTCCTCAATCATTCCAGCTAGGAATTCCTCTTCTTCAATGGGATTGCAAACAATTTCTAGTCACGAGCTTTTTTATAAGCCGAAGTGGTCAGAAATTGTTCAATTAAATGCTTTTCTTTCCCACCAACAAGAATGGCAATTCTGCGTACCAAGGCTTCTCAGAGTAACATCAGCTTCAAAATCCCTGCCTGAGTGTCTAGGCCAGGATGGATAGAAAAACAGGAGTGAAGGAAGAAAAAACAAAACAAAACAACCCAAACAAACAAGCAAAATGAAAACAAATTTATAAAAACATGCAAAGGATTCAGGTGTCTCCAGAAGAGGCAGAAAGTTCAGAGCCACAGCACCCCACTGCTGTGCACAACCTGCAGTACCACAGAGTGTCATTCCCACAC
Organism: Myrmophylax atrothorax; assembly: GCA_026770055.1. Taxonomy (NCBI): domain Eukaryota; kingdom Metazoa; phylum Chordata; class Aves; order Passeriformes; family Thamnophilidae; genus Myrmophylax; species Myrmophylax atrothorax. The sequence goes on along the minus strand of JAOXXN010000044.1, from coordinate 37,862 downwards.
ACAATAAAAACTAATGTTGCAGGTTTTGTCAAATGATAGCGAGGGAGGCAGACACTTTGTATTCCAGCCGGGTTGTTCACCATTTCTGAAGCTGGTCCCCATTTCCAATGCCTAAAAAACCAATCTCTCATTAGTTTTACTCCATTCTGGTTCTTAGAATTGGAACTTAATAGTCACTATATTAAGAATTACTAGGGGAAAAAATACGCTGTTATCTCCTCAGCAATTTATTTGATCTTACATTGAGAAAAACAACACATTAGACTTCATCAGTCAGCTGTGTCCAGAACAGAACCCTGCCTTGATCTCACAGGCTTCTGCAGTCCTTAGGTCTTGCTATTAGTGAGACAAACAAAAATAAATTCTGCAAAAATATCATCATGAAGGAAAAAACACTTGATTGCCCATGATTTCCTCTTTAAATACAGGCAAAAGCACCACTAATACAGCAATGATAGAACCTCAACAGGACATCACTCAACAAACAAGCAATCATTTCACCTCACATTAACCATGGATGGAAAAAGTTTTGCTTGTCTAAAGGTCCTAAAAAGAACAACTGCAGATTCAAGTGGTACAAACTAGTGTGCATCCACACTAAAAAATACTGAAAGATCCATTTCACAAACAAATGGAAAAAGAGCCCTAAAAAAAATCAAGCTATCATGAGAGAGAGCTGCCACAGCAGGACATCAGGTCACCAAGCATTCAAATACTCCATGGAGCACTAGGAATCAGGTTTGTGAATAAGGCAGCCTCTGCCCACCTTCCCATGGGATAACCAACTTCGTTTTGTGGTGGATAATAACCAATACACACAGTTGAGTCAGAACTTATCAAGCATTACACTGAAGTGACAGCCAGATCACATCACTTCATCCTGTATTTTGGGACTGGCAGAATCAAGACAGTACTTGCACAGAGACCTTTAATTCTTGGAGAAGTGAGTTTTTCATTTATTTTTAAATTTGCACTTCAAGAGGTTTAGTCTTTAAATTTACATTTGCTGTTACAGCTGCAGAAATATTTAGGACAAGCTCTGCAAAGCAACCATATACCAAACCAGGTGTTTTATTAATCTTAAATACACATATATGCAAATACAGGAAAACAAGTGAACAGAAAGCTTCCAGCCACCTGTGCTTCCAACTGCCAGCTGCTGAGGAAGAGGAGAAGTGCTGCCTCCTCCAGCACGTGACAGGACCACCCCCAGCACTCACCTTGGAAGACAGCAGCATTCTGGATGACGAGGAACTTCAGCTCCATGCTGGCAGACTGCAGGAACTGCTCCATGTTCAGACGAGCTGTTGCCTGGTACTTCTCCTCCATCTTCCTTGAGCAGCACGTGGAACCCTTTGGGATACATACCTGCAGATCAGTGCCTGGAGAGAGCAGAAAATTTGCATTAGGAGGTGGAATTGTTGGGAGTGGAGAGGAAACCAAAACCACACATCAGTATTGCTGCAATTACTGTTTGGGCAAAATGATGACATTTCTGGAATTTGTCCTGAGCAAGCAGTTTGGCCAAAGGAGAGCACTGATAAGGCAGAGCCAGGATTGCTGAGCAATAGCCCCAGAGAGCTGTGTTTGCCTGCCAGCACTCTGCTTGCTTTAGCTCCCACACACTCCACCACTGATGTGCTGGTGCTGAGCAGAGCAACCCTGAGTACTGCCCTGCTGTGTCCTGTGTGCCCACCAGCACCCTGGTAAGGAGCCACAGGCAGACTGAAAACATGGAGTGGGACATGGACAACGGAGACAGGATTTAAGGCTGCGGATTTACAACAGACAGAGCAACACACAGAGTACGTCAAGGAGGACAGGATTGTAATTTGCATGAAGGTTTTAACACTAGTTTAAAACATAATGGTGTTATTTGCCTGCAATTTCCATCCTTTTGCATCCCCAACAACAGCAGTAGCAAGATGGACAAAACAATAATAACTTACTTTTTTTTTTACTGCTGCCTTTAAACTGTACATATCTGAGTTCTCCCACCAATTGCCCCATCCCATCCTTCCTCCACTGCAACAGACAAAGCCCACAGTACACCACTTCACTCATGGAAGTCACACTGCACAGAGACATGCTGAGGGATCCACTGAGCACTGCACAAGGCAAGAGTCTCTTCTGCAGATGTGCTACTGCATGTGCAGCACCTTCATCCAATTCACCAGGATAGGACAAAAACCAGGGAGCCAGAGGAACACCACTTGCTCTGGCACCTCCAGCTGTAACTCTTAGCACTGATCAGTGATGTTAAACTTCATTTTTTGACATTCTCAAAGCATGGAGGAAGTAGACAATTTTAGGAAAGGTATTGTTAGCTAAAAATAAATAAAATATAGAAAAAAATAAAAATATTTCTGGGCTCAGACAAGAAAACATGAAACAAAAGAGCTGGAAGTAGCAGCAACAAAAAGTCTCACTTTTGATCAACTTTCAAGAGCAAACTGAGGCCCCACAAACACAAGTAGCGCAGGGAGCTCATATCAAAACAAAGAGCCCTCCTCATGCAAAACACATCTAATCTGATGCTGCTGCTAGAAACTCAAACAGCAAACAACAACTCCATTAAAAACAGTTATCCAGGATCAGAGGGAAGCCAGAACCTCATAGTTAAGTGTCTGCCACCCAATCTGCATCACACCTGGAGCAGGAGTAGCTCCCTGCCAGGCTCAGCACTGTACCAGAACCAGGATTAGGAAGCAGACCCCAAGCCAGTGACTGACAGCCCAGAGTGAAGTCTCCTCACACCTTTCAGCCCTTGCTCTTGCCTTCCTGTTTGCTATAGAGGTTTTTTTTTTCCTTAATAGAAGCAAGTTCAGTAATTTACACCTTTGCTCTGGAAGGATTACATATCCTTCTAGGTTGCTTTCTTCTCTCCTCTCCGTCTGAAAAGTCTTTTACCACATCCACTCTCTCCCTAATTACTAGAAAGTGTCAAAAGTCACTTCTGCAAGTGTAGTCTAGAAGAACAGGATTAATATTAATGTCAGTTCAATCGTGTACCTCCTGAAGAATAGTTATCCACAGTGCCAAGGGAAAAACCAGCTGTCAGAGCTCAAGAGCAGCAACAGCAGAAACCCTCCTCCCTCCAGCCCCATCCCTTCCCCTGACACAGCCTCGGAAAAGAAACATGAAACACTATCTGCAACGTGCATTGCACGTGGGGAAAGGAGATTTAATCAGTGCAGGTCCTGCTGTCATTGCAAAAAAACCACATGGCAAAGGGGAGAGGGGTCCCCATTCCAGCTCCATCACTCCCTGCTGGCGCGGTTTCCTCCCTCTGCAAAGCAGGATGCACAGCACAAATTCCTTCCTCAAGCCCTCTGACACAGAGCCAGCACCACTGACATACAAAGCTCGAGTCTCAGTGGTTCATGAACTCACCCACTCCAGAGGAGCACAGCGACAGGTATTTCATGCATTGAAAAAAATAACAGGGACTATAAAACCACGTAACAGCAAGACACCGTGTTAATGAGAGAAGCAGTTATATAACAGCAAGTTAAAGAGGTTTTTTTAAAGTCAAACTCAAGTCAATTTACACCACAAAAAGGCTTAGTGTGGTCCCTTTAACACTACAATACGGCCATAAATTTCTTTTTAATACAAAGCTTATTTCCTCCTACATTTATTATATTACGACACATTTCAAATTATTAAAAAAGAAGCCTTCAATGATTAATGGAAATACCAATGTAGAAAATCAGAGTTGGCAATTAAGAGATCTGTGCAAGTTAAAGCCAGGGATAGGAAGCAGCAAGGTCACCTACTCACATCCCATCCTTCTTTTTAGCAATTAAGGCAATTTCTCCCCTTAAATGGATTTTTATTTTTGTGCAGTAAAAAGACAGACACATGCTGTATCAGAGCAATCATGGAGGAGGAGGAAAAAGCCCAGGAATCAACTCTGACAGCTTAAAACGTTTTACAGAGATAGCCAGCTAACACTGGTGACCAGAAACCACTGTGAACGCAACAGGTCAACACAAGCACAGCAGGCTCTTATGAGGTACCAGGGACAAGGTCCTTCTTGGCACAGTGTTCCTACAGAGGGACAAGGGATGGGGGCCTGACTCCCATCTGCCAGCTACTTTCTGTGAATGGCTCTCCCAGATGGTGAGCTGGCTCAAACAGGTCTATCTGCAAGTCCCTATGGTAAGGACAGGAGGTTTCGATGTCAGTCCCCCAGGAGCCACTAACCCACGGCACTGACCCCAGCCCCAGCACACACTGATGAAACAAAGACAAAGCTTTTTGACCTGCAAATGTGTTTGGGGTTTATTCATCCCGTTGCTTAAAGGAGCCTCTTCTGCTCTTAAGCTGCAGGACCCCCCAAGAGACCCAGCCCCAAGAGCAGGGAACTGTGCAAAACACAGGTGCTCCAAAAGTGTGATGGATGCAAAGATACGAACGCCTGGAAACACACTGCAAGCCCACAGATCAGACACAAGCAATAAATGAATTAAAGTGCCACACGTTTCTGGCTCCAAAAAAATGCATGGAAAAGGTCCTGTGAGTCATCAAATCCTACCCCTGCCTCCCAATCCACCCCCTCTCAGCATTTTATCTAACACAAACACCTCCAGCGATAGCTACAGCTTCTGAGATAGCAAAGCCCATTCCGCTGCCTAATGGCCCTTACTGTTAAGACTGTTTTTATCTCCCAACCTACACAACCCTTTTTCTTAAAGTTTCAAGTCATTACACCTCGTAATGCCAGTCTCAGCCCTTGCAAACAACCTCCTCCTTTTGCTATAAATCATTACAAAGTCATTTTCAGAAACAAAGTGTCCCACGAATTATTGCAACAGTTTTATTATTAAATTGTATTTGGATGCTCATATACCAATCTTTGCAAGATTAGTGAGATGAGAAGCTAAGCACAGGAGCCTGACCCTCTGACATCCAACTCCCCTGCTTGAGAAGCCACTGGATGCAGCCCCTTCCATGGGTGCAGGAACACCAGGCACCATCAGAGCTGTGCCATTTATGCCATCTTGGGGAACAGCAGTGTAAATGCTCCAATAATTTCACATATACTCCCAGCTGACAGAAATAAACTCTAGAGCTGCAGTAATTTCAGTAGCACCCTGCCTCTTCCTCCTCCTGACACGGGGAATTTTTACAGAAGACTGGGTAGCAGTGAATTTAAAGCATTACATTTGACTTTGATGTACAATTATCCCTGCAGATAGGTGGTTAGTACAGCAGAAGTGAAAATAATTTCAGTGGATTAAATGTCAAAAAAACCCCTCGAGATCATCTGTGGGCAGTTGTGAACTCCTTCAGAGGCTGAAGGATTTTCCTTTGATTTTAAGCATCCCAGGATAGCTTCAACTCTGTCATTAGATACAGGCAGACAAGCTGTGCTTTCCACTGGGGCACACAAGCCTTCCCACCCAGATCCAATGGCAGCTTAAATCAGATTAACATTCTCCCCAAATTTACCCCAGGCATTGCCAAAATAAGAACCTATCCCTGCTGAACGTTCCATTCCTGCAGCCTCCTCCCCATGTGAGCGGGGGCTCTGCCACCCCGGGCAGCAGCACCTTCGCCTCCTGCAGTCTGGAAATGTCAGAGGGCCTCCTCCCACCCTCTCAGCTCCACGACTTGATAATATCACCCAAAAGAAAGATGCTGGTTTGGGTCAATTTTCCTCCTCCAATTGTTTTACAGTCAGCATCATGCTTTAAATAGATAAAAGCAGTGATTCAACACTTACATATAGTGGATTTTCCCCCAGCTATTTCAATACTTTTTATTAAAAACCTTCCTTTAAATTATGTCATGCATCTGCCAGTGGCTTTTAATGCTCAGCACTTGGGGGGGGAAAGGAAATGCAACTGTTTAGAACCCAGGTTAAGTGCTGATCTTTTAAAACCTAATTAAAGAGATATAAATTATAAACCAACCTCATTCAATAGGTGATTAAAGTTGGAACAGTATGGCTACTACATGGGATATTTATTACTGCTTAATTATCCTTTATTTTCTATTCCATCTTGTGTTTCACAAGGCCATCTGACTCCAGATTCCTCCCCAGGTCTTGCAATGTTGGCCAGATGATTCTCATGCAAATCTAACACTCTATAAAACCTCATCTTTTAAAAGAAGTTAGAGAAAAATACGTTTTACAGAGTAAAAGTTCACTCCTAACAAATGTACAAATGTATCAACAATACTGTCATCAAAAATATGGAATTAATTTGTAGGCACCCACTCACCATACACATTTGTTACAATCACAAGCACACATCCTACAGCCATTCCAAAGACTGGGAAGAACACTGTTCAGGATGTTGTTAAAGTTAACCCCTGGGAAAAAAAAATAAAATTAATGATCTCACTATAAAACCACTGCCTGGGGAGGTTACTAAATTTTAGGGTTCTGCTCCTGCTCTCTTAACTATCAAGAGAGCAACTTGCAGGCCTGAAATAATTAAGAACAGAAAACTCAATTATCTAGTAAACTAAGCTCTTAAACCACCATGCTAAGCTAAATGGAAAGGCTGCACAGGGAGGAGCATCATTAGTCCCACTCAGGAAAAACAGAATAAAAAGAGCAGGAGTACAAAGAGAACCAGCTCACAAGCAAAGGCACATCGAGACCAGCAGGAAGAGTTGGGATTTTTCATTTTTAAACTGTACATTGGCACACACCAGCTATCAGAAATAAAAGAGAGAAGAGCGCTTGACATGCTCAGCCAGCCAGTCGTAAAGCTTTACACTTTGACTCCAAAACCAAAAGGTTAATCTCCTATTTTCTTAGGGTGAATCCGTATTTGCTTCCATCAAAGAAAATGAACAAAAAGCTGGAAATAACACTTTGCCATGGGAGGAAGAAAAACAGATCTGCCAGCAGACATTTCTGACAAGATATATATTCCTCAGCTTTCCTTTGTCCCAGGGCAGAGACACCCATCCCATCGCCTCCCCATCCCAGGAAGGCACCAGCTCACCCCTTCCCCTCTACACACATGCACCAGCCCAATTACCTGGAGAATCACCACCAACACAAAGAAACCCAAACGGTAAAGAGGAGAGAAAAAGAGACCAGGAGAAATGGAAATTCAAGCTACTTTTTACATATGTGACATTATGCAGGAAAAGGAATAAATGGAGAAAGAAAACCAAGATGAGCAACATATGAAAGAGACTGCAGTTAGTACTGAATGTGAAGCTACCCCAGAGCAGAATCACAGGCTGACAGGAGCTGGTGCTAAGTCTCACATTCAGAAAAACCTAAGAAAAGCACTCTTCCATCACCCTGCCTTCGCTCTTCTCCAGCACAAGACCTCTGATCCAGCTCCAGATGAGCCATGAATTACATCCTCCCACCCCTCCAAACACTCAGATGCAGCTGACAGTAGTTAGGTCATGCTACTCCCCACCTCCAAGCATTCCAAAGTTGCTCCAGAGCTACAAAAACCTGGTCCTCAGGCTACAGGACTGGAGGAGGACTGAACTTCTCACTGCCTGATGCGTGCCTTCAGCTAGAATTACTCCCAGAACATCAATACCACTCATGAAACAGCATGACACTTCCCTCATATTTATGAGAATTGCCCCCTTTATTTTGTTTTTTTAATTAGAAGTGCGGTCTCTGACTCCTTCAGAGCTCTCCTACGGAGAGCACTGTGCCAATGTCCCCCCAGCCCACGCACCACTGATCCAGTAAAGCAGAGCCATGGGACATTAATCCTGCATGTGTTGCAACTCAGCAGTGTTTCCCTCTACTTATTCCTTCAGCCACCACTGCTCATAATGCAAAATGGGGGCTTCCAGTAGGCATTGTTTCCAGTTTGTGCCCAAAAAAGAAAAAAAACCAAACAACACACCACATTTTAGAGAAGTTGTTTAACCCTTGGTTTCTCCAGGGAGGTATGATCCATAGGCAAAGTTCTCAAATTGATTCCATGGCAATTTGTGGCTGGAAACTCCAAAACTTTTTTTAATTGACAGATGTATGAAAGGAAAAGCAATAAACAGATGCCTGGAAAATAGTCCTTGAGTGATGTTCCCCTATTACAGAGATTTATGCAGCTGCTACTAGGAGAGGCAAGTGCTCTGAAGTGTAATTACTACAGAGTCATGCAAGATGGGCCAGATCCAAGGTATAAGCAAGCAGTCGTTGCTTTAATTATGATCAAGTTTATGTACTTAGGCAAATGTAAAATCCACTTTCGATTTGATATGTGGGAACTTTATCATCATAACAAGCTGGAAGCATTCACTTGAAACACCAGCCCTGTTACGAGATATTGATCCAGCTACCCACAGGCTCTGCAGAGTGGCAACGGGCTCCTTACTTCTCCTGATTATCACGGAGGCAGCTGGGGCTCCCAGGGGAGAGAGCATAACCCAGCAACTCTAGCAACCTGAACCCTGCTGGAAAGGGAAGACAGCAGGGCAAAAACACCCACTGCAATCACTGCCAGGCCAGGATGGAGGATGCTACCAGTTTCAGGGGAAAGACTGACCACATTGCAGCAAAGCAGCCCCAACAGCCCCTCAACACTCACAGCGCAGCCTCTCATGGGAGTCATTCAACAGGGATCTGCCCACCCCTCCATCACCTCCCTGGAGTGTAAAAACATACACCAATCAAGTTACCTAGGGATCAAGGCAATCATTTTAATCACTTTAAAAGAAAAGTCTTCCCTTGCTTCTGTGATTACAAACAAACACCAGAATTTGTAATTTCAACGGTGATTAGAGCAGCTCTTTCCATTCCCTGCAACTCTCCATGCAAACATTTCACTGGAAAGTGTCTCCAGTATCACTTCCTTACTGACCAGGAGACCAAGGCCCTGCAGGGTGGAGAGATAAGAGATGCTGCTCCTGCAGCTAGTCTGAAGGGAATGTTAAGTGTCAAAAATTATATAGGAAGGGTATGCAGGAACAGGAAGGGATAGAGAAGGTACGCTCTCACCAAGACTTACATCTAAACTCTCCTTCTAGACCTTACAGCTGTTGGTAAGCTGAGGCACTGGTACAGCCCTACAGACCAAACGATTTGGGATTTGCACCAGCAGTCACACCACCTTGCAGTCCCAGCCCTGGGCACCCTGCTTGCCCCCTTCCTCTCCTGTGCTGCAGCAGATCACTGCTGAAGTAACTCTTGTGTTTCTGGTCTGTGCAACACCAAATGCAAGAAATGTAACTCAACACATCGTTATTAAAATCCGCTACTGCTGGCGATGATCTCATTGCACCTCCCCTGCCTGTCACGTTTTCCTGTTATCTTTTCCTTTGCGTACTTTGATCATCAGGTTTCCAGGGCAGGCGTTCTCCGCTGTGTATTGAACCCAACACAAGAGCACCCGAGCTCTCCAGGCAGCTCCGTAACGCAGCGATCAAAAATGATCCGTTTGTGTACACACACTCCCAGCACACAGCCACCCACCTGGAGCAGCCGACATTCCCCAGCTCCCAAAAAGCTGCTAAAGAACCTTTGAAAGGCAGGGAATTCAAGTGTTTCACTTACATTTTAAAACAGAAATGAGGCAAATATACCAAAAGCAGCCTTGCAAGGTGTATGTGATGAGGTTTGGTGCGATACCACCCAGGCAGCCCCACCTGTAATGGGAACTGCAGAGCAGAGTAACACGGCGCCCAAATCCATCACAGCCTCTCCCTGTGCCCTCGCACCCCGCACGGCACCCGCACCGCTCCGGGAACGCCGCGCTGCCTCCTTCCAGCCCCATCCTCCGGAGCTGCGGCAGCCCCCGGGCTCAGGCTGGGATGAGGGTTTGTAAGCTCTGGGAATAGCTTTAGAGGCAGGGATTGCCCTCGGACCCTGGCACACCGCAGCACGCTGTGAAAAGAGGCTCGAGCGGACCCAGGACCCCCGGAGACGTGACGGGTGCGCGGAGCCTCTGCCCGCAGGCGGGGACACCGCGATCTCCCGGGTACCGCACACCGGAGTCCCGACGGCGGCATGAGAGGACGGGGACGGGGCCGGCTGGTTCCGCGGGCAGCGCCGCAGCTCTGCCCGACAGCCCGAGCTTGCCTCAGTGAAAGACCCCCCGAGCAAACCGAGCGCAATAAAGACCCGCTCATTCAGCGGCTTCCCATTCCAGGGACGTAACCGGAGTCTCCGCGTTATCCCAGCGGAGGCGCGGAGCCCGGCGGCCGCCGGCAGCCTCTGCCGCCGGGAGAGAGCAGCTCCCCGCGGGCGGCGGGAGAGGGGACAGCCCGCACCCGGCTCCGCAGCGTCCCGCAGCCGAACAGCAAGCCCTGGGGGGATGCCAGGCGGCAGGAAGCCACGGGGCAGGGCAGTCTCACCTGGCACGGGGCTCTCGGGCACCCACTTGGCTCCGGGCTGCAGCACCTGGAAGGCGGCACGGACCGGGCGGCAGGCGGCTTCCCCCGCCGGCTGCGCGGTCCCCGGGGCACTGAGCAGCGCGGCCGCCAGCAGCAGGAGCGCTCCGCCGCTCCCCGACATCCTCCCGGGGCACCGGGCCTCT
>JAOXXN010000044.1:8957-26507 GCA_026770055.1 Myrmophylax atrothorax | reverse complement strand
CCACCCCCGCTCCCGCCAAACTCGCCCCGCGCGCGGCACCGCCCCGGTGCTCATTGGCCACACCTGCCCCGCGCCGCACCTGTGCGGGCACGCCCGAGCCCAGCCCCAGCCCCAGCCCCAGCCCGATCTCCGCCCCAGCCCGATCCCAGCCCCAGCCCCATGGTGGCCCCGGCTCACACCGGGCTGAGCGCTGAGCCGGTGCTCCCTCGCTCCGCTGCCTGTGCGGTGCGGCCCCCAGGTCGCCCCACGCGCGCACCTGGCGTGGGATGCGGGATGCGCGTCCCCTCGTCCACACGTGTTGCACGAGTTCACAGTGCTGCGCCGCGAGGGAACAGAGCGTCTCTTAAGGCCTTGTCACCCCCAGTTTGAGCTGCAAGGGAGTGCAAAGTTCTGCACGCCACACCAGCGCCTTTCCATAAGGCGAGGGGATGGAGCGGAACTCACCTGGAAACACCACCGTGTGAGCAGAGTGGTGTTGAGTGCAGGGCCCCAGGGGCAGCAGTGGAGCCTGGATAACTCAGTCTTTGAGCAGTCCAGGGGTGCCTCGGGTCTGGGGTACTATTGGGTGAGCACCAGGCAAGTCACCAGAGGGGCTGCACTGGAAACAGGCAGCTGTACATGAGCAGGTTGTATTTCTCCAGCAAGGCCATTTCTGCACCAGGTTCCAGATAGAGCTGTTGGAAATGCCTCACTTACCGAGCTAGAGTTCCCCCAGGGTCCCACATGCCTGGCCAGAGTATGTGTCCCAGGGCAGCAAGGAACAGGGACTCTCGCTGCTGCATCAGCCAGGGCCAAGACATCCCAGTTCCAGCCCACCAGCAAAAGACCTTAAATACCATCACTGAACACTCAGCTGGAAGAAGCCCATGCTGCTCATCTCTCAGCAAGCAGCTGTACAAAGTGGGAAGCAAACAGGTGGGGCAAGGAAAGGCTTTATTTAAAACAGCAGGGGCCATGTATGAAAAACTGCCAAAACAGTGTTTGCCCAGGCAGTCTCCTCACTACTCCCCCTCCCAGCCTGCACAATGGACAGAAAAACAACGAGGGAGCAAGCACAAGCAGAAGAACAGAAGAAAAATCTATTTAAAATTTCCAGTGCAAATGCAGGATCAAATTATTGCTAATGGCTTGCTACCAGCTCTTTTTCACTCTGAAATTTTGAAGAGAGATGAAAAATGAAAGTCCAACCTGTGTATTTGTTCTAAGAAAATGCCTGCCAGGGAGAGATTGTTAGAATATATTATGGATATGAGTCTAATAAGCTGGAATGTGCAACATGTCTCATTGGTTAATGGATTGTTGGAGCCTGTTGCTGTCCACGGACTGCACTATTTATTATCTGTTTATTGTGTCTAGTAAGCGTGACTGACAAAATTCCCATTAACCAGACAGAAAAGAGTCCCGCTTTGGAGGAATTCAGTAAAATCCAGATATTTCATTTGGTTGAGAGGTGCAGGTACTCCACACTGCAAATTGTGCCTGGTTTCAGCAGACCTAAGAGCAGGCATGTTCTCGGTGATACAGATGAGGAGTCATCCTTTCCCCATTTTCATTCCTCCTGGTTCCTTCCGTGGAACACCAACACACGTGCTGCTGCTCATGTGGGCTCTGTCACACTGGATTGGTAACATACTTTTTCTGCATCTCCTTCATTGATTCAGTGATGGATCTGTTATGTTTATGCAACACTCTTGGTTTCAGGTACAGCCTTTTATTAGGACACGAATCAACTGGATTGAATTGCAAAACACAAAGGCTGGTATTTGAAGCGCTCCTTTATATACACTATTGCAATCTATATTATGTTTATGGTCTGAATTACAGTTGTTTAAAAAGCATTCAAGCATCTCCTGTGTTCATCTTCAAACCTGCTGTGTGTATTTCATTTAAGTACAGGAGGCTTTTGCTGCTCCAGGTAAGTACACAGATATTGTCAAGCATGCCATTAGAGCAAAGAATTACATGCAGTGCCAAATAGGTGCCATTTAGGTATCTCTACTCAGATGAGGAAGTGTGTTAAGATTTCAAACAAATTGGAAAACAACATTACTGCTCTTTACTGGATCTGGCTTCACAGTGGGATCTGACATTATCTTGACAATGACTTGCTGCAAAAATAGGTTTTTTACCAACAAGAAGAGCTGTGAAAAGCAAGTTAAAGCTTGTGGAAATGTACCACAAAACCAAGTGGCAGCCCTTTCTTTCAGTCACTATTTTGGCTTATACCAGAAGTGTGCTGGCTGTCAGGAAAAAAAAAAGAACTCACATTTTAACTGGAGAGTTTTCCTAATGAAGTCAGTGATTTCCACTCATTTCTCCCAGTTTTCACTCCAGCATTACTGACTTTCCCTGGGGTACTAAACATTAGGATGCAGCTAAATGGAGATAAGGAGTGAATCCCATCTGATCCATGGACCAACACTGTCATGTTCTGTAGCAGCTCCAGCCGCAAACCCAAAGCACGATCTCCACCCCAGTGCTCACAGAAGCATTCCCAAGGTGATAACTGAAGACTCTCTGACTTCCATCAGGACCGCAACAGCCCCAAGAAAGTCTGAAGCTATTTTCTTGAGCACTGCACATCCATATGACCTATTCTTTTAATGTGTGAGGGTAGCAAATGCAGATTTGTCCTGGAGGAGAAAGCAGACTACTTGCTCCAAGATCAGAGGCAAAGTCACTGGGTTAGTTGTCTGCCAGCAGATGTACTAAGAGCCAAGTCATTGTCTCATATCCAGGATGATAATTTCCCTTGTTACAACTGCTCGCACCGTAAAAAATTCACTTAATCATCTACCTGCCTCAAGCCTGTAAGTAATGAGAGGCAGGATCGTGTGCAGCTGATTTTATCAAATGCTCTTACGAAGTTCTCCACTGGGAAAACCCTGAATCAATTAAAATACCAAGGAGAGATGTAGGAGAGGGATTCATGCTCCCCAGTAGATGCTCACCAGGTTATAAACATATTTCACTTACTCTGTGGATGGATGTATGAGTTCCGTCGGGACAAGGTCAGCTGAGCCATGCCTATAACAGAGGAAATCACTGTGGGACAGGGCAGAAAAGAAAAAAACTGAAGCATTTGTTGACACATCTGTGTGGGTTTGGCAAATACCTGACAGTCTACACAGGCAGGTTGGCCTGGATTTCTCATCCCTTTTGCGATCCTGTTGTGATGTCTATGGCCCAGCTGCATCATTTGAGATCTCATGTGTCCTGCTGGAATCAGGAGCTGCCGGCAATGATTGCCTCTCCCTGCCAAAATGACCCTTCCCATCTTATTCTCCACCTCACAGAAGTTGTCTTTTCAGGCTTTCATAACCATTTGTGGAGGAGGAGAAGGGAGAAGCTCTTCAGTATATAACAGTACTCGCACATAGCCTGATGGAAAAAAGAAAAGTGCATTTGCCATGGGGCACTGGGAGAAATGATGGATTGCCAGGTAGCAGACATCTCTCCCTGCTTTGGCAGGATATTGTATTCCGTGTGCCATACAGGAATGCTGATAGATCCATAAAGCATTAGCCTCTTCCTCACCCTAAAAAGCAGTGGCTGATAAATCACTCGCTCTCTGGAGTTTGTTGGGAGCAGATCACACAGCAGAAGCAGTGAAGCCTTCAGAGAGATACATCACTTAAAGACACTGCAGATGCCAATAGGGCTGTACATCAAGAACACACAGACAAATCACTTTCCCTGTTCAAAAATGAGATACTTCAGAACTGGAACTACTTTTGCAAGTATGTACCAGTTTCTGCTCGTACTTACATCAGAAGTGCCTTGGAAAACCTCTACACCCCAGTCCTAGGGATCTCCCCATTTTTTACAAAGAGTTTGAAAATTCTTTGTAAAGTCTCCATAAAGGACACAAAACTTACTGCAATTGCAGAATATTTCATGGGATAAAATCCCAGCCAGTTCAAAACTTTTCCAGACCAGCTCTTAACTGTGGATAAGATTCACATTTTTCAGGGCGCAGCTGGCTGAACAGCTAACCGTGCAGTTACCTGAAAGGATTTGCATCCTTTATAAAATTAAAAGCGCACAGACACAGTCAATGTGGCTCAAAAGCTCCTCCACACACATCCCCATCTCTGGAGGACCCAAACCACAGCATGAAAGGATGAAACACACACTGTGCTGGAGTTTGGGCCACACTGGTCAAGGGGTGCAGCTGTTGGGGAGGAAGGATGCTCAGAGCACTCCTCACCACTGCCCAAGCTGCAATACCCATCTCTTCTCCAGTACCCAGTGAGTGCGGATGAACACTGGCAAAGATTCTGAGTGAAAGACAATCACTTGAGACACAGCTCTGTAGAGGAAATCAAAGCAGAAGAGATGGGAGAAAACTATTCACCATGCACTGCTGCCTCTGCTGGGAGCACAGAGCAGACATTTCTCAAGCTGATATTTTCATTTATCATCTCCTGGTGATTAATCAACAGAAGAGACACTGCCGGGAGCCAGCCCTGAAGGGATCAACCCAGAGCATTCACCTATGGAAATAAAGTGCTGCTGACAATTACCAGCCCAGGGTTGTCATGCCATGGGCATCCCACTCTCACAGAGAGCTGGGATGTAAAATCACAGGGCACTGCTGTGAACCAGCTCTGCACAGTGTGAGCAGACTGACAGCTTTGGGGCAAGCATGGCAGGCACTCTGGATTTAACTCCATAGAGATGCCACACTCCCAATTCCCTGCACAGCCTCAACAGCACAGCACAAACTCTGCGAGTGCTGGAGCAACAGGTGACATGGTGCACAATGCACAGCCAAAGGGCAGAGCAAGGCTGCATCTTTGCAGAGCAGGCAGTCCAAGCAGGAGTCGTGGGGCTGCACACACAGATGAAATCCCCATTGTACCATGTGGAGAGCACACAGCTTTGAGATGGGATTTACAGCAGAACTAACAGAAATTACACTGAATATATAAATTGCTCCTGCTATAAAGGAGGCCACAATGCATTCAGGTGCCTTTCCAGGAGTGCTTTTTTTCCTGTGCAGTGGCACCATAGTAAAACTTGATTTATGCCTTAATAAATTACTGTAATGCTTAATATTATATGCAAAAACTCTGGGAAGAGTTATAATAGGGGACTATTTCTGCTGGGCTCACACAGAAGCTGTCTCCAGTCGCATGGTAATGAGGCAGCTCCAAATATATCAGAAGTGTTAGACTGCTCCTCAAATGCCACTTTGTGGGTAAAAGAGCAGATGGGTGACCCAGTGTCAGCTTTTATACCAAATAATTCAAGAAATTGTAGGGACACAGTGTTCCTCTCCCTCACCGACACAGATCAGGAGTCTTTGTTGGAGCCAGCAGATTTGGAGCAGTCCCAGTGAGCCTCAAGCCCTGGCAAAGGAGGAGACTTGGAACAAAGGAATGTGAAGCAGCATGAAGAGTTCCTGTCAAGGGCAGGGTGGCTCTGTGGCTGGCAGTGGGCTACTGCAGTGTTCAGCCACTGTGCAGCAGCACTGAAACCCCTCTGCTACTTGCTATGTCCCCACCAGCCCCTTCTTTCTCCCCCTCCCTCTCAGGCTTCTTCTCTCTCATTAGGGAAAGGTCACAGCACACAATGGGAAGGAGAAAAAATTGCAAACCAAAGAGTTTCTGTTCTTACAGCTGCTTTCTTCAAGTTCTCACCAGCCCACTGGGGTTGCTGTGAACCTCACTCTGCAGAAGGGATGTGCCATGACATTCCTCGGCTGCCTGTTCTGCTCACAATGGGGCACAGCACTGATCTGCCTCTCTGCTGCAGACACCTGTTCCCAGAGGCTCTCTTGGCCTATTTGGGCTTTTCTTGCACCACGTCTCCCAGCTCAGACATGATGCCTGTGCTGAGCATGGCTGGCTGTATCCCAGAGCCCCTCTCTGCCTGCGAGGTGAGGATGCCTCAAGGTGTACAGAGCTGCCCCTTGCCATCAGCAGCTTCCTCGTCCTTTGTCCCTCCTTCAGGCCATCACACTGGGAGACCATGACCTTCCACTGATTATTTTTATTGCTGCATTCATGGCCTGACCCTTCCAGAGGTGATGCTAGCAGCAGCTGCACAGGAAGCCATCTGAGCACTTCTCCTGGCTGGCTGGACTAAGAGCTCAGCACACCTTGGGCTTCTCATATCAGCATCCTTGCTTGCATCTGCAGGGACATTGATAGATCTCAGAGGGCTATTAATATTGCACCCTTCGTGCACAAGCCAAATAATTTAACAAAAGAACCCAGTAAGATTTAACACTTGTGCATTTGAAGGCATTTCCCAAACAACAACTAATTATCCTGCTGGATGCTCAGTGAGGTTTCACCCCTCTGTGGAGCAGAACAGCTTATCAACTGAAGGGAAGTTTTGTTTTTAAAGGAGCCTCACTAGAAATTCACATTTGTCTCATTTCCGATCAGTTAGAATAATGAACCACCTTACACAGAGAGATTTATTTTGTTTTTAAATGCTAAATCATTCCTGCATGCAATGCATAAATGTCAGACCTCTCAACCAGCTCTTTGTGGGGTTGGTTTATCTTATTACTATTAAATGTGAAGGAGAAATTGACAAACAGGTAAGTGTGAGCCAGAGATAGTTTCTCCTGACTCCCCCTGTCCTTTAAAAAAGGCTGGAAAAACCCACTTGAGCTACAGGTGTCTCAATTAGAAATTCTCCTCAAATTAAGAAATCTCTGTGTTCCCTGTATGTGTCAGGGAAAGGATGGGAAAGGGAGAACAAATCACTGTGCTCCATCCACTGCTCCATGTTGTGACTCTGGTGTAGGGCACTTCAAAGGTTTTCCATAAACTTGGGGATTAGTGCAATTAGGTCAAAACTTCCCATTAATGGAGAAGGAATAAAGCTGTTGACAAATTACTTTAGAGTAATACTTTAGGGCTTGGCCAGCAATGGATAAAGTAAATACAAGCAAGCCCAAGCTTGTTATTTTTAGTGCTTTGGGGTTGTTGAAATCAGTCTCCTGGTACAGGAGGTGTGGGGGGCCTGACTTGGAGCACTTGAAGCTGGCTCTGCCCAAACACAGGACCCAGAACTGTAAAATCTGGGGAAGAAAAGCTGCTGGGACCAAGGCCCTGCTTGAGGGGCATCTCCAGAGGAACCTGAGTGCAAAGGGCATTTTAGGACATCATTTTAACTTCAGGCTAAGTGCAAGCATTTAGAAATAAAAGTGACCACAATGTATTATTCAATGGGCTGTTTTAGAAGAAAGTGAATAATTTAAACAATACATGCTTAGAGCTGAGTGACTTTTCCTCCCCTTGCCCCCCTTTCTCTTGCTGCACCTTCTCTGAGGCCAGCAGTAAATGTCCTGCTGATTTGGGCAGAGTGTAGTAAGCAGCACTCAGGTCTTACCCATGGCCTTTCAGGGATTCATCCCTATTTGTGACCGGGGCAAGAGTAAGAAGGAAGATCTTAGGAGAAAGAGATTTGGCTCAGCTAGAAACTGCTCTCACACGTGAGAATTGCTGTTGGTCAGCAGTATTTAGTATTTGCAGGGTGAGTGTGGGTGGCTTTGGTTTAGCTTCCCCTGGAAAGCAAGACAGATTCAGCATGAAAGTGTATTCAGTTTAAGAGCAAAAATCACCTCATTTTTTGCATGATACAAAGCATTGAACCAACACAAGCATCTTGCAAATGCATAAAAGATTTACTCTGTTTTTCAGACTTTCTGCCAGACAAGGCATTACCAAGGGATGGTCATGCCAAGGGAACACAAACCTATCCTCACTCACAGGACATGGTGATGAACAGAATTCCTGCCACAGAGAGGTCCTGGGCCCTGCCACCAGCACACTCTAATGCCCTGCACATAGGCCAGGAACACCTGACCTTTTGGGACCCCTTCCACAAAATTACTTAACTCTAAACTGCAAAGCAATCCCACTAAAAGCAGCCCTGGGTGCAAACCCCTGGCTAAATCCAGGCAGGAGTCTTAGAAGATAAAAACTTCAGTACAAAAAGAGTCACTGATAGTCTTGTACCAGTCTGTTAAGCGTCGGCCATGCAGGAAGGAAGACCAAGCAGAGGTGATGGGATTTACAGTGAGGAAACTCCACTCAAATGCCTTCAGACCAGACAACCTTGGGAGCTCCTTCACTGTCTCGCTCCCACACCTCTCCATTTGCAACATGGGGATAATGGTTTTCCTCTGCTTTACCAGGACAGTGAGGAGATAAATTCATAAGTACTCTGAAGAGGATCAGCAGTTATAACACTGGGGTCACCCTCACCCCACCTCGATGACAGCCCAAATGGACCGTGCAAGAGATGTCCCTGCATCTTCCTGGGATTAGCATCGATTAAATACCACGGGGAAACTGCATTCTTTAGCAACTTGTGACAATTATGAAGATGATCAGGTTCATATCTTGGAAAAAGGGTTTAACAAAGCTGCCAACAGGAAAGCAGCTAATTCCCACTGGCTGTGCTCAGGCTGCAGCTGCAACACCAGAAATCTCTGAGGTCCAAAAAATATGAAGATGCTGTCTTAATTTCCAAATGGATTCCCACATTTATTAGATATTCCTGATAGAAATGTATGAGTAAGACAGATCCAATTAGTTCGTCTAATAGTCTTGCATGATGAGATTGGCCTAACCATCTGAGCACAGGATTTTGCACAAATGAAAGAGCATTCCCATAAAATAGAAAATGTAATTTAGTAATTTGGAAAGAAAATCGACAATCTTTTGAGGAAACTAATAGCTTTTTACTGTGTAATATAAGCTCACCTATCTAGTGTGGAAAAAACATATAAAGCATTAAGGAGACAACCCTACCACTAAATGTAATAATAATAAAACCTCCTCAAATTATTTCTTATTACCCTTCTTTGTTCATTTTCAGACTATCCAGAAATAGGGACTCTCTGTGCTTCTGATTGATGATCTCAACAATGCCTTATAGGGCTGAAGGTAGCACTCTCCCTGCAAGCTGCCACCAAAAAAAAAGAGGGACATTTTCTGCTTTATTACTTAAAAGATGGCTCTGGGGCCCAGATCATGGCAGGTGTGAGATGCCCAAGCTGCAATTTGATGGCACTGCTGGGCTGAGACTGGGCAAGGAGGTTTGTCTTTTTTCTGGAAATATTTTCTGGAAACACTTGAGGCCTTTTTTTGAGGAGACATTAATCCATAATCTCTCAGATCAGAAGCACGGAGAGGATTATCTGCTCTCTGTACACCACAGTTTCAAACTGCCTCCTGTTGCCCCTGCCCTTGGCCCACCTGTGTTGGTCTGGAGGCATCTGGATTCAATCTGAAAATGTTACAAGATGGAGATCCTGGGGTTTGCCTTCCTTCCTTCCCTCAGCATCCTCTGCTTCAAAACACAACCCTCCTTTCTCTGCTGCACATGTCCTGCAAACCAGTGGCTCCAGCCATGCTTCTGCTGCCTCTCTGGCTGCAGGGTTTCTCTCCAGAGAGGCACAGGATGCATAGAGCTGATAACCCTGGCAGGATATTCCTTTGTCTTTTAGTGTCTCGAACCACAGGCTATGCACACTCACAGCAGCTAAGGCTGTCAGGCATGGCATCAACATCATCTGAATCTTGGGTTCCCCTGAATCCTCAGCTCTGCCATCGCTGGGGACACCTGACTCCACCCAGTGTAGCTCTTCTGTCACCAGCACAATGCCAGGGGCTCAGCAAGTCAGGGGCTGTACCATGAGAAGAAACTCCCTTCATCCCTACTGTCTTTCCCACAGATCCCTCACCAGGACTCTACTCCTCGGCCAGGCAGCAGGACAAGATGCTCAGGAACAATATTCCACAGCTGAGCAAAGAAGAGTTTGCCTCTGATAAGATGGTTTGTGGCACTCAGCATCAGAGGGCAAATGCTGAGCACGTGGCACATGTATCAATCAGCTCAGTGATGCATGGAGATATTTACCTGACCCCTCAAATGAAAGCAAAGTGCTTCAATAGCCACTGAGAGCACAGAAAGTGTGGCTTCAGAGACATAGATATTAAAACAACACGAGCAGTGAGAAGCGCAAAATTAAAAGCTGCGCCAGTGTTTCTGTGCTGGATTTTGAGTTATGAATTACTACAGATTAATCATGTAACTGTCCTGTTCGGACCATTCACATCCCTCACCAACTCGTTCTTGAATGCTGCTTCTGGTTTCCAGGTTGCAAAAACAGCAGAAATCTGAAAGTTGGTCCCATGATGTGCAAAATTACTGATCTCTTCAGAGAAAACCTCCCGCTCCAGCTGCGCTGCTTCTATAGGTTATAATGCGTGGAAAGGGAACTAATTAACCCAGGCAGCTCCCTGGTACACATGTGAATTCACCACAGCCTATATACAAACCTGCTTGGAAATGCTGGCTTAGCAGGCAGGTAGGCTTCAAATACAGCTGCAGATGGAATCCCTGAATGTTCCAATGGTAGTTTTGAACAGGAATAACTTGACATTTAATTCTGGGACAATAATGAAATGTCAACATCTGTTGTGGAAACACAGAATAATGATTAAATTAACACCATTTGCATCTTCTAAGAATGTGGTGGTGTAACACCACACTGGGTGTTGGACAAAAATCACATTGAGTTTTATGGTTTGAGTTAAAGAGAGCAACTGTCCAGGCTGGAACACAACAGGATCATGCCCTGCTCTGGGCAGATGTATTTCAAGGATGTAGAGCTCATGACTGCAGCCTGCCAGCTCAGGATTGCCATATCTATATCCATCTGATTGCTGCAGTCCACACATGCATCACTCACAGCCTTTCCAGAGGAAGAGTCTGTAACTACCATGGAGACCTTAGACCATCCCTTATGACTTGCAAGACCCTCACTGTGATATAGCAAAGCAAACCAAGGCTCACTCGGTATTTAATTACAGGTCTGAAGTCTTTTACAAAGATTTATTCAAGGATTTCACCTTTTGCTTCCTCTGATTACTAATCAAGCTGATGTCCTCACCTAAAAATTGTCATGATCTTGGTCTGGTGTCTTCTAAGTGAAACATCTCCCCATGTCACAAGGATGGTGGAATCAAGATGAGACCCCACAGAAGGTGACAGAGCTAGAAAGCAAGAGGCTTTCATGGCTAAGCACACAGATGGGGATCCCGGCAGGAGCTTTGCCATTCACTGCTTCTCCACACCAACACACAAACAGCCACAGGCAGCAAGTGCAGCAGCCAAAAACAGCCTGGAAAAAAAAGAAAATAATGGTGCATTTTGGGCAAGATACCCAAACCCCTGTGCACCACTTGGTCCCCGCCAGGAGCAGGGCTGGGCAGCTCACCCCATTTGCACAACTGATCCAAGATGCACCCAAGGCCGCCCTTGTGCCCCCCATGACCCTGAGAGACACCAACCTTGGCAGCAGCTCATCCCCAGCAACGCAGCATTGCAAGAAGTTGTCAAATCACTTCTACCCATCTTGGCTAAAACAGAATCACAGAACAAGCTGAAGCACCACAGACTTGGCACCGAGTGAGCTTCTGAGCTGTGTTTTATGAATTGGTCTGAACACAGGCCAAATCCCAAAGTACTCAAGGACATCAGTGCCATAGATTTTTTGATCTGAAGGAAAGTTACTGTATTTAACCATTATGGGGTGATGTTAAAAAATGGTCATTAAAGCCAGGCATCAATGGACAGCATGTTAGCAATCCTGGCTTGTTTGGAAAGCAATAAATAAGGAAACCAACTTTGTTTTACCCTCCTCATGGTCATACATCTACAGAGTTTTTTAAAAAATGCGTAGGTCAGGTGGTTTGTCTCCTTGGACATTTTGTGCTGCTCTGGAGGAGCCTCTTGTGTTCCCAGCGTCAGATCCAGAGAAGTGCTGAGTCTTAAAATTTAATTGTGGGTATTTTAAGGGTGAATTGAATGGCAGGAGAGCATTGCAAGCAGCACAGCAGGTCCTGGTGCTTGGTATCAGCCTGAACATCCTAAGCTGAGCCCACAATCAGACTGGTGCCAGAGCCACAGAGACGAACCCAGAGAGGTCACCAGTGATCCCAAACTAGGAAAAAGAAATGCAGGTTTCTTTCCATACCCAAGTTCTTGGTTGTGCAGGGAGCTGGGGTGGGAAAACCAGCATGTTACCTGTTAGCCACCACCCACATGAAGGGGGTGTGAGCCAGGACAACCTGTTCCAAGGGAGTGGTTCAAACATCCTGTGCAGCATCCAGTGGCACTTCAGCTCCTGTGGCAACCACAGCAGCAGAACTGACAGGCAACAAAACTACTATGCTAAACTCTACTAAAATGAGTTATTCCTCAGGTTTTAGTGCTGGAAATGAGGCAGTGGAGCTGGGCTCAGCACCAGCACTTTGAGCTTTTAAACCAAACCCAAATCTTGGCCCAGCTGAAGTCAGTGGGAAATTTCTTGTTGACATTCAGCCCCTGCATTTTCCAGGGGGCTGGATTCCCCTGCATAGCAGCTGGAAAGCTTTCCTTCACTTCTACCAACCTCATACAGCTCTGCAAAGAGATTTGCTCTGGATTTCCTTGGATTTGAGCTTGGCATTGGGTCAGAGACCCTGACACAGTGACATCAAAGAACTGCAGGAAAATAGCCCACAGGGCCAGTACCAAGAAACAGTGGAAATGTTGCTGTTATCCCATAAATTCTGGGACCACTACAATACCAGCTACAAGCCAGGGGCTAATACCCACGAGTCCTGGGGTTTTTTTCATCCAACTAGCTCATTCCTGTGGCTGCTGGTACATATTTAGCAGAGTATATTCAGAGTATTTCAGAGTATATTCACTGTGAGAATAGTTTTTCATATTAGTGCTCCATGTTTTCTGAGTGGGGGGTAACCGGGATTTCAGGTCAGAGGGAGTCTTCCTTTGAAGTGCTATTTTAACGAATTGTATCATTAGCAGCCAGAAAGAGTGAGGAATTCCCTTTGCCAGCTCCAGTCCTGCCAGCAGACACCGATAGCAAACCAACCACGTGCTTACACAGCAGTTGGCAGGTCCTGGTCCAGGCACTGAGACCACCAAAAACACACTGGGAGGTGACCTGATGGAGTAAAGGCTTTACCTCAGCAGCTGATAACACCCCATGGAGCATTGCCTTTTCTTACTCCCTCATTATAAGCAGGGTAGCAGCACTTGTGGAGGGGGTGGTTTTCCAAATTCCATTCTTAAACTCCACCATTACCAGTCTGTTGTGTACTGTTAATCCACAGGAGAGTGATATGAGAGGAGAAGCACCACTTCCAAAGATAAATAACATTTCTATCCCCACTGGGGCCAAGTGAGCACATCCAGGAGGCAACAATCACCCACCCAGCCATCTCCCTCACCAGCTGCTGTTCTGCACTTCAACTCATCATACTCAACAGTGAGAGCAAAACAACCAAAGGAACCACTTCTTTCCATCCTGGAAAAAGCCCAGCAGTTCAGCAGCAATTATTTATGTCACTCTAGATGGGAAAAAAAATCACTTTTAAAAATGCAGAAAGAAAGGAGAAATTTGTCAGTGGTCAGGGCAAGGGACCAGAATTCCCTCTGGCTCTGGCAGCCTCAGTCCCAGGATTTACTTGCGTTATATCAGGAGTCGTGTTGGTCTAACTGCAGAGAGACCCAGGCTAGAGAAGGTCAGACTAGGTGAGAATGAAGAAGATCACAGAATGCCAGGAGTGAAGGTTGTGTTTGCCTGCCCCATCCTCCACCCAGGATATGGCTGTAGCCAGGGACATGTTTCTCCCACATTGCTGCAACAGCTCAACCAGATTGAAGACACTAATAAAAACTTTAAATGGAGCCAAGGTGTCCTCCCAAATGCTTTACACAGGAGGACATGAAAAATTATTTGAGAGAGCAAGCAAACCAGAAGCATATCTAGGAGGAGTTGTCTGGAACAATCTACATTGATTTAAATCCACTCCTGCCTGCAGCTCTGCAGGCACAGCCACGAGGGCAGGCAGGACTTGGGCAGAAATTGAGTTTCAAACAGCAGGAGGGCACAAATTCACTCATAGTGAAGGACAGTCAGGGCTCCAAACACCAACATGTTGGACACTTCTCCCCGCAGCCACTTCTGGGTTTGGGGGGTGGTTTTTTGTGTTGTTCTTTTGTGGGGTTTTGTGTTTTTTGTTTTGAAGGGGGGTGTTTCCAAGTAAAGTTTTGAAACACCAGGAAAAGGCAAGAGATTTATTAGAGACCCTGGCAAGCAGGACAGAGCCACACTGAGGGGGTTTCCCATCACATCTCCTGACTGTATTGTTCTCAAGATAACCAAGACTTGTGTTTTATTGCATGACATGTCTGACACTTAAAGATTAATAATATCTGGTAGGCTTTTCCCCACCAGCAATCACATTGCTTTGCCATGGGGCTTGGGCTTTATCCTCATTTCTTGTTGTTCTGTCACTTCTAATAACATGTTAGCAGACATTTGCTATGCTAACAGTGGATTGGAAACTGAAGGATCTCCTCAGACCCATAAACTGCAGCTGCCTGTTGATGCTGTCCATGAGTGAAACATTTTCTTCCTGCAGCTGAAGAGGGGTTTGGCGAGGAACATTTCAGAGGACTTTCCTTACAGCCACTCTCGGGGCTGCCTCTGTCTCACTTTCCTGCACAAGGTACCCACCACAAAGCCTTCAGCATCCTTCTTTAACACCCTGAGTGTCCTTGCTTTGGTTTTAAGTCCATGGCTCATAAACCCATGAGTATTATTTGCTACACTGAAAATTCCATATTGTTTTTTCCTTAAAACTCCATATTCCCACTGGGCATTTGCTGCTACATGTACATACAAAAAAAAAAAAAGGAGAGGCATAAACTTGAGTCAGAGGCAGCATTAACCACTATCAGAAAAACTCCAGGTAACAGAACTTTTTTAAAACCGCTGTAAGCTGTGTTAACTTACATCACAGCTGGCAGGCAGAAGCTGTGAAGTCAGGTGAGACCACGGTAGTAAATCCCCACGGTGCTGGCTGACAGCACTGTGATGCTGCTGAGAGCATCCCTGCACTCAGGGGGATGCAGGTAGCAGGGCGAGCAAACACCACTAACCTGCAGCTGGAGGGGCAGCAGCCTGATGAGAAAAGACATCTATTATGCAGAGCTAATAATGCCATTAGAGTAAATGGAGTTTGCCCAGAGGAATAACAAAGCAGCAAGATTGTTATAACAGACACTGAAGGGTTGTCCTGGGCACAGGGGATGATGGTGCTCAGGTGGATTCTGCACATCCAGGCTGTGGACATGTACATCCTCATTCGGTTCTTCCCCCCTTGGTTTTTGGGGTCAAAACCTGGAGGGGGCTGCAGCAGCAAGCACTCCCCAAGCCAGAGGAAGCCTTGGGCTGGGGAATTTATCCTCTGAGCTGAAGATTTTACACTGTATTTTATTTAGAAACAGTCTGCCCTCATGTGGTGAATGGAAAACCAGGAGGCTGATGATTTTGGACTAAAACTGTCCACCAATGTACCAGGGCAGGGGTCAGGAATCCTTTGAAGCAAATCTCTCTCAGCCCAGTCACACAGTTTTTTCTCACTCATTTTTGTGCCTATTTCCCTTCCCATATGCAAAGCACCCACTTCTACTAGCCTGATAATTCCCAGAGAGCCACAAGTGCCCCAACAGAGCCCCTGGGTGCCCAGCACAGCACGGAGGCTGCAGCACCCACTCCTATGGCTGAGCTGGTCCCACAGCACCGGCACAAGGAATGGTGGCACAAAGCCAAGGCAAGCCCTTAGTGGAGGCAGAGCACTGGGGCTCCAGCCGCTGAAATGAGGAAAATTCCCATTTGCTTTCAGTTTATGGGCAGAACAGTAAGAAAGTTTTCTTGAATAGCTCCAGTAACACTTTCCACGAGGGTGCAGGCTTGGCTCAGAAAGGCAATCGCACCCACATCACATATAGTGCTTTCTGGGCAGCTTATCATGATAGGGAATAAAAGCTTTACCCAGAATCAACATGATCCAGAATAAATAAAACCAAGCTGAGTAACAGAGCCGAGATAGCCATACCTTCCCCACCCAACCAACTCTTTTTTTAAAATCAGTAATGTGCACAAATCTTCCAAAAACCAGCTGTGATACAAGACAAGGCTCATCAAGGAGCAGAGAGCACTGGCTGCATTTTGACAGCCAGGACAGTAACTCAAGGGGCAGCAGGTGATGCTGCAGGCCAGGAGCCAAGGCTCCCCATAGCCAGCCCAAACAAAAGCAGTGAGACACGGCTGCATCTCATGGCTCAGACACAATCCCTCGACATGCAGACAGGACATAGCACAGCAGCTCCTGCCTAAGGATTTCAGGAACCTAAAACCCAGTGAGAGAACATACCTGCACATCACACCAACAGCCTGGACATGCACAGTGCCAGCAGCCCCAGCTTCTGATGGGACACACGCAAAACAGGTCTGATTGTCATCACCAATAGCTTCTAAACAGCATGGAAAACCAGAACAGGATCCCACAGCAGAAAGCTGAAGCAAGGCAAATTCTGCCCAACACAGATGCAGTTTTTCCAACCCCATCACCAGCAAAGACAGGAGAGACCCTGAGGTCTTGTGCCATCACCCCAACATGTGCCAGCTGAGCACCACAGGGTAATGCAGAGTTGCAGGTGAGGCATTTTCCCACTTTTTCCAAGCACCTTCATCTAATGCTTCTGTTTTCAAAGCTCCTCAATTACAGTTGGTACAGCCAAGCACCCACAACTCATCCCATCTCAATCTCACTTGTGCAGCTTCAAAGCCTCCCCCCAGCAGATTTGTGACAGCCCAACAGAAAATGAGGGGAAACACAATGAAAATCATCAGTCTAGATGGTGCTCATGGATTTGTTTACAGCCTGGGCAAGCAGCAGCAGTTTCACCCCAACACTTACTTTCTATCCTGGTTTCTCACAGCGGCAGGTCTGACAGGCATTGCTTTCTGGGGCACCTTGGGCAGAGCAGCTGCACAAGGAGGTGTAAGTCCACAGAGCAGGGTGCTCATACAAGTCCAAGTCCACATCTGAAAAGTTCTGAGACCTGCTAATCCCAGTCTTCTGCCAACAACCTTCCAGCAGCTGGAGCATGAGCACTGCAACACAAACTGCCCCGAGTGAGAAACAACAAAAGGCAGCACTGCAGCTCTGCCTGCAGCGAGCAGAGGCTCTAATTCCACTTTATCTGCTTGTCATCACCTCCTAAAACAAGCCAGGCCCAAGTTTTAGTTGGAGAGTGAGGCATAACTGGGTAAAAGAGACCTTTGGTACATAAAAATAATTCTGAGCAGGTCTGTTTATGACACAGCTGCCACAGGCACAGCTCATCAGCAAAGCCAAGGCAATGCAGCAACCACGGTTAATACAATGGTATTTTGCCATATTTACTGCACTAAGAGAATTGCACAGGAAGGAGCAATGACACACGGGATCAGTGGTGGAAGAATCACACTCTGCAGTCCTAATTCCATTACTTTTAAATTTGTTTTCTTCTTTTACTGCAGGTGAAGCACTTCCTATGAAGTCTCCCCAAAACAGAGGGTGAGCAGCCATCTCATGCTTCTTTCCATAATATATCACGGTAAAGAGAACTAGAACATTTTTATTCAATCAATTAAACTTCCTCATATGTTTC
>JAOXXN010000040.1:107913-119554 GCA_026770055.1 Myrmophylax atrothorax | reverse complement strand
GCCCAGCAGCGCCGCAGCCGCACGGAGGCGACACCGTGGAGGCGGCCCAGGGCGGGGAGGGGACGGCCCTGCCCGGGAACGACCAGGGGCATGGCCCAGGTGGAGTGGGAGAGAGACACGGGGAGGGGATGCCAGACACCAGGAGAGGGAGAGGAGGACCAAGAACGGGAGCGGGTCGGTAGAGTCGCTGCTGTCGCTGCTGCCGCCGCCGAAGCGCCGGGGCGGTTCAGGGAGGTGTTTGCTGAGTGAGGAGTTCCGGGGAGTCTGCGCCAGGCAGAGCCATTCCGACTGAGCAGGACGATCGGAGGGAGAAAAGCAGCCCCTCCGGGTGAGCGATGCCCCGCGGCGGCCCGGGGGGAGGAACGGGAGCAGCGGGGCCGAGCCCGGCGCTGTGCCCTCGTCGCAAGAGCTGTGCCTGTTTTCCTGCCCAGCTGGAGGGGAAAATCGGAGACTACGGAGAGGATTAAACCTCACAGAATTAGAACACTATTCTGGCTGCTACTTGGATGCCAGTACAGTATAGCATCTCCACTCTCTGCCTGTCTCCCTTCTCCGTGCCAAACCACCACCGTCACACTGGAGCAAAGGTCCTCTCTGCAAAGAAACTGCTTGCTGGGCTATTTCACCTGGTGTTTATTGACACGGGTATAAAAGCAAAGTATTTGTGATCCCGAGGCTGTTAAACCATGTTAATTTTGACATATTAAACCAAGATACACATTCTTGTCTTCTGCACAGTGCCATAGGAATGACCCTTCTTGGTGCCATGTATTATCAGTGCTGAGAGTAAAATGCAATTGGAGCACATTCCCTACCTGTAGAATTCCTATCTGACCAAAGCACTGTACTCTAAAATCTTACATTTGCATGTTTCTTATGTTTCCAGCATTAATTTCAAAGAAAAACAGGGGAAGGCCAACTAGATAATGGTTCTTTTGAGTGTATGAAACTTATTAAGTCATAGGTCTTAGAGGTAAGAGTTGGCATTAATATGGTGTTGAACTAGTGCAACATGGAACAGTGGAGAATATAAATAAATAATATATGTAAACACCTTGTATTGTTTCTTTGCGTTCTTGTTTTACTTCTTGAAAGCTGTTCCAGTGTTTCAAGAATCTTCTCAGTCATATTTGCTCTTAACAAGGCTGTCCTGAAGAACTAGGTCGAGCTTCTTTCATAGTATGTGTCACCAATTGCAGCTCAGAATGACTTGGTTATCTTTGTCTGTAAGAAAGGTAAATTTTCTAATAATTTCTAATATGTTCCGTCCACTTTTGACCTTTGGAACAAGGCCATTTGCATCACAGATCCACCTTGAAGTGAGAACCCTGAGCTTATGTAACTGCATGAAAGACGACCTGTTCCTCTGCAGTGCCGCTCAGGTTGAAACAGGAGTGGGGCACTTGAGCACTGTCTTGGGAAGCCTCCTGGAAGGTGGAATTTGTGCAGACATGGGAGAGAAGGAGCAGGAGAATGATGTGTGGTGTGCAGAAGGAGCAGGAAGTTTGGGCCGCGGGACATTCCGCCTGCGCCGCTATCCCGCAATGGGCGGGCGTGTCCGCGGCGTTCCGGACCTGGCAACGCGCACGCCGAGCTCGCTGACACTTGGAGAGCTCACCTGGGTGGTGTCAGGTTCCCGCTGGAAGTCTGCGGCGGGCTGTGCTCTGACAGGGATCGCCAGCAGCTGGAAACACCTCTGGACATCTCCCTTTTCCACTGCTAGGAGGAAGCAATGAAGCAAGTCGAGGTGGTGTGGACTGTGTTTCTGCTGGTGGATTTTTTAATTTTCTTTGACCCTACAGAGGCGATGTCTGTGCCGGCCTCTGTAAGTTTATTCTATTTCAACAGCAGCAGCAACAGGACCGTGTTCGAGCGCTGCGAGTGTGGCCTGTATGGCTTTCATTCTCCGCTCCTTACTGCTCAGGGACTCGTGGGCATTCCAGCATCTGAGAACCAGTATGCCTGTGACAGAAATACTGAGTTCACAGTCACCAGAGAACCGTGGATAGCACTGATCGAGAGAGGCAGTTGCAATTTTACTGAGAAAATTCAGGTGGCAACCAGAAGGGGTGCGACTGCAGCCGTGATCTACAATTCCCAGGACAAAGGCAACAAGCCCCTGGTGATGTTGCATCGTGGTGAGTGAAAGAGCGTGAAGTGCTGAAACCCGACCGTGTATTTCTGTGCTGTTGGGTTCAGGACAGCAGAGCTGGGCTGTGAGGAAGCAGAGGTGTTTGTGGGTAATTGTTGTTGTAATCAAGAAATTCAGTAGGGAAAACAATGTATTGTGCAATGTGAGCCTTGACTTCAGAGCTTAGTAGGAGAGACCCTGCTGTTAAATTCTGAGCTTGGTGTAGTGTAGCCAGAGGGGTTGAGTCTCTGAAATTAGTTGTGCCTTTTACCTGTACAGCTTGTGAATTATTTTTGAGAGTGGTGTAGAGAAACCCTTAGTGTCTGCTTTGACAGCACTACTTTATTTTCTGAGGTTAGAGGACAAAAATGACCCTACAAGTGTCTGCAGCACAGGTATGTGCTTTGCAGATTGCAAGCTAGATACTTCCTAGATTGTTCTAATTCTTTCTGAATAGTGCCTAAGCTCTGTCTGTCCTGTGATTCCCCAATTCCCTGATGAAAGGTTAGACAAAATGATCACAATCCCCTATTCTGGCCCTAAGAGCTATGGATCTGTCATGAAGGGAGATCTGAGAACGTCACTGTGATACTGTATTGCTTACTTTTTTTTTCTGTGTGTTCCTCAGGGTCAGCCTGTCTAATAAGTGTTTTAGTACAAAGTACACATATGACATAGCTAATTCCGTGAACTATACTTTGGTTTAGCTGGTCTAGGAATGTTTTGATTTAAGGCTAGTTTGCCTGATAGGAATTGCACAATACAATATGAAATGAACTGTACTGCACTCCAGCTGCAATGGCTTGTTTTCCTGCAACAACTTTGACTCTCCTGATGCCATGACAGAGTTGGTGCTTGCAAATAGTGTTTTATTGTTTTACTGGAAATCTGTATCAAAGAAACCAAAGCTTTTATTCTTCCTCTGGAGAAGGTGATTTTGACTCCAGTGGCTGCCGTGTCAAGATTCAGATTAACTTTCTTTTTTTTCTAGTTGGTTTTGGAGCATGCTAGCTTGTACTAACACTGATGAATAAAGAAAGAATTGTACTGGGTTTATGTAGCTCCAACACTGGTGCCAACTGCATTTTTTGAAAGCAGTGGTGGCCCCAGGTGGCCCAAGGCAGCGGGAGCAGGACAGTCCGTTCTCCTGGAGGTCAGCTGAGGAGAAGGGAATTGAGACCTGGGCTGACTGACTGTGATGTCACCAACTCTACCATAAGACTAGACTCCAGGGAGAAGGTAACTGTTTAGGATGAGCTCTGAAAGCAGACTCTAATTTTTGAAGGTGTTGTTTGTTTGTTTTTTTCTAGAACTAAAAAGGTATCTTAAATCTTGAACGCAACAGATATATCACCTGAGAGTGTACTTCATGAGACATGAAGTCTCATCTTTCTTAATTCATTTAGTTTTCTCAAAGACAAATTGTGATTTTTATAGGGTTGTTTCCCATAGTTGTGCTGTAGGACTGAAGTGGATAGTACAATTTAGTTGGTGGCAAAGTGGGTTTATAAATCAGGGAGTAGTCACCTTTGTTACATGGACTGAAGATAAAATACTTCAATGAGATGAGTTCTTCTAATCAGTGTAGGAGTAGCATCTTGTCTCTGTATTTGTTTCCCTCAGTGCAAAGGGTGGAGCTTTATTTCCTTCAGGTATAGCCTGGGACAGGAAAGCCTGGGACAGGGGTGGGCATGGCAGCAAGCACTGAGGGCCAAACAGTGCTTGGAGAGATTTTTTTTTTTCAGCAGAGTTGTTCATGGAGGTGGGGAAGGATCTCTCTTGTTTGGCTGGAATCTGCTATGATGGCATCACCCAGAGAGGTCTGAGGAGACTGGGTAGTTAATTCTGACTGTCATTTGGGTAGGGGACCTTTGTGGACAAGATGCCCTGCTGGCAGAGCAGTCAGAGAAAAATCTGCCCTGCTTCTGACAGCGATCTGAGGGCTCCTGATGAAAGCAAGAGCAGCAGCCTCTGGGGTTATCATTTAGCTCTTGTTTGAGGCCAGTCCCAATGTCTTCAGCCATCATCTGTATTCTCTGCTACTGTGCAGGCTGTAGGGAGCCCAGCACCTTGGCTGTGTGTTAAGCCTCGGGGCCTTGATCACAGTTTCCCACCATTCTCCTCCCTTGCTGCTGATTTTACCATAAAATCAGCAGAGCTTTCCAGCCAACCTTATTTTCTGTTACAACAATACAATATTATGTGTGTGTTTCACATCATAACACACCTGTTTAGTTGTACAGCAGTGAAATAGTTTGCTCTGGTCAAAGTTCATGTGTGCAGGAAACAAAGTAACACAAAGTTGGGGAGAAGGAACAAGGAATAAAAATTCCCATCACAGTGGCTCCTTCCTCATCCTCTACCGCAAATCCTTTTTGCTGTTATCAGTTTTACCTCTGACTGGCTGTTGGTTTGTTGTTACACACACACACCCCTAAGATAAAGCCGATTCATTAGCAACTTTTACTGTGGAAAATTTTAAAGGTCAAAATATTAGTAACAACTTTCCCATTCCTCTCTGATTACACAAATCAGTGGTGGGAACGTCATCATCACTGAATCCCTATGGAATGGTTTGGGTTGGAAGGGACCTTAAAGATCATCCTGAGCCAACACTCCTGCCATGGGCAGGGACACCTTCGACTATCCCAGGTTGCTCCAAGCCCCATCCAACCTGGCCTTGAACCCCAGGGATGGGGCAGCCGCAGCTTCTCTGGGCAACTTGTGCCAGGGCCTCACCACGGTCACAAGGAAGAATTTTTCCCCAATATCTAATCTAACCCTTCCCTCTGTCAGTGTGAAGCCATTCCCCCTCTGTCCTATCACAGCTCCAATCGGGAAGATTTTCTGCAGGTGTTCGTGTTTTCTTTGCATGTGAAATTAGACTGATCCAATGGTGCAGAGACTCCGCTTCTGCTGGAAGTAAAACATCTCTGTTAGTTCCAGCGCTTGATTTTCTCTGGAAAGGAAACGGAATACGCGTCTGTACTAGCAGTTTTCCTGCGGTGCTCCTTAAAACTCGGATGGGAACTCGAGGCGCGATGGAGTTTTGGGAACAGCCGATCCCAGCGCGGGGTTTGGCGGCGTTGGGAGCGGGGCCAGGCGGGGCCGGCAGGGGGCGCTGCGCCCCCGCCCCGCGCCCATCCCGTTCGCTCGCGGGAAACGGGACACTGCGGGCGTGGAAATGATGGAACTACAGCTCTGCCCCTGCTGCCGCTTGCGTGCCAGTCCCACCCAGCAGCTCAGCTGCATTGCCAGGTGTGCTCTGAAGGGTTTTCTCTGAGGCATTTACTCAGAGCCAGTGAAAAACAACTCCCTCCCTGTTACAGGCACCATGAGTCGGGAAAAGCGGACCCTGGCACAATTCTTGTCCAGCAGGAACAAACGGATACCTCAGTTCGGCTGTACAATATTGTCCATTTTGCTGAACCTGTAAAAAGTCAAGTGGCTGATACAAATGTCTGTTTTGGGATGTTTACCAAAATGATGCTATTGGAAATAGACACTGAATTTGTCCTTATTCTGCAAGAGATATTCAGGTGCTGATGTGGAGATAAACCCAAGATAGGACTGCAGGTTTGTCAAGCAAACTTGGTAATAACTGACAGAAATGGTTGAGAACCTGCATTTCCTTACAACTTGTTTCCAGAGTAGCCTCCAAGTCTAACTTCTGTTATCTCAGAAGAATTTTGAGATAGGAACGTATTAGCTGTTGGTGCAATACCTGTTTTAAGCTCGTGGCCTAAATGCCTGACAAAGAAGTTTTGGTTTATCTTTTGTTTTGAAAGCTGCTGTAAAATCTTGGTCAGGTTCCCCATCTTGCCTCTCTAAAATATTGTTTATGTGATTTTCAGAGTAATTTACGGCTTACAGCACATTTTGCATCAACCCTTCTGTTTTCTATTGAAAAAGCCAGGCTCTGTGTCCAAGCTCTGAATGATCTGTGGGACCTGCATGTGAAAAAAATGAACTTCCAAGAACATTCATGACATCCATGTAAAAGCAGATGCCACAAACTTCCCTTTTTGTTTGTTCCCTGTGCAGTCAGTGGCCCTGCCAACAGTCATCCAGATGCCTCCATGGAGTCAGTGTTCTTGCAGTGTAAACTAAATTATTCCATTTATTGCCCAGGAAAATCACCTACATGGCTGCAGGTCTGTGATGCTGTGGGAGGTGCAGCTCAGGGAGGGCAGCGGCCAGAAGGGCAAAGCACAGAGTCCTTCACCAGGAGCCGTCACCACGAGGAGAGGCCGGGAAAGCTGGGATGGGGCCATCTGGAGAAGGCTTGAGGCATTCTCATCCATGTGTACAAATTCCTGATGAGGCCAGAGAGGGCAAATAGGATAGAGCCAGACTCCTTTCAGTGGTGCCCAGTCAAAGCAACAGAGGGCACAAACAAGAAATTACATAAGAAAGAACTTTTTTCGCTTCTGTGAAGATCCCAGACTTTCAGGCTGTGCTGGTGTGCAACATGCCTTCTGTGCTCATGGCTTGGCACGAAAGCAGAGCCAGTTGCTGGCCCTTCCCACACTTGTGCTCATGTAGAATCAGGACAGCAGTGCTTGAAGAAAAGAAGTTGTTTTGCGAGTGGGCCTCTCCCTGGGCAGACACCATAGAAATGCAACAAAGGCTGCTGCATTGCACTGCTTAGTACATTTTAAACATGCAGCATTAATCATTTCATCCTACATGTTAGGACTTCCTAACTCTGAAAGAAATGTCAGAGTGGTGTGGAATATAGATCATCTGCTTAAGATGTGAAAAAGATATAGTATTATTAGTGGTTTGAAATTTTTCATGGCAAAAGCTGGGAAGGAGAGATATTTACTCTTGCAGTGTATAGGTGGAGAATACTCAATGCCTGTAGAAGACTTGGAATTTTATTACTCTGGATCAATCCACAGAGGCACCACCCTGCTAAGTTAAACTGGACTTAATATGGTGACTTCAGTTCCTGAAGTGCTGCAGTGTTAGAATGTGGTTCCACCACTCTCCTGTCTCCCTCCTCTGTGCCAAAGTCACACTGGAGCAAAAGTTTCTCTCTGCAAAGAACTGCTCACTGGTTTATTTCACCTGGTGTTTATTGACACGGTATAAAACCAAAACATTTTTGATCCCGAGGCTGTCAAAGCATGTTAACTTTGCCATATTAAACCAAGATACACAGTCTTGTCTCCTGCACAGTGTCATAGGAATCATCTTTCTTGCTGCTGTGTGTTGTCAGTGCTGAGACTAAAATGCTATTTGAGCACATTCCCTACCTGTAGAATTCCTATCTGACCAAAGCACTATACTCTGAAATCTTACCTTTGCATTATGTTTCCATTCCTAGGGTCATTTTTATGTTTCCAGTGTTAATTTCAAAGAAAAACAGGGGAAGGCAAACTGCAAGTAGCTAATGGTACTTATAAGTGTATAAAACTTGCTAAGTCTAGAGGTAAGATCAATTTGGAATTAATATAATGTGAAACTAGTGCAACACGGAAAAGTAGAGAATATAAATAAATTACTTAATATATGTAAACACCTCGTATTGTTTCTTTGCATTTTTGTTTCACTTCTTGAAAGCTGTTTCAGTTTTCCAAGAATCTTCTGCACAGTCATGTTTACTCTTTTTAAGAATCTGTCCTGAAGAACTAGGTCAAGATTCTGTCACAATATGTGCCACCAATTGCAGCTTGTCTTTGCTTTCAACACTGTGTGTGCAGCACAACTTTAGCAGAAAACCAGGAAAAAGGTCTTGGTAACTTTACAGCTTGTCCTTTATTTTCATTGTGGACTGGTGAATTGTGACTTTGGTAAGGTCTTCAAGTTTTCTGTTCTAATCTCAGAAAACAAGAGGCGATAGCACTAACTGTTAGGGAATCTGACCTGGATGAATTCAGAGAAAGGATCTCTAGAGCCTGCAGCCAGAAATGGAGAGTTTGTGATGATCATTCAAACATCTCAATGTACATCCTGAAAGTGAGGTAGAATATGAAAAAGGGCTAGTGAAAGAAGTGTTCAGTTCAGATGATTCTACATCTTTTGCATTGGCATAAATCAATAGTGCAATCATTTCATTATAAATACCTGAAAAAGCTGGACACAACAGAGGAGATGGCTGAAAGAATCCAAAAGGAGAAAAGCAGAATGACTCAGTTATCTTTGTCTGTAAGAAAGGTAAATTTTCTAATAATTTCTAATATGTTCCGTCCACTTTTGACCTTTGGAACAAGGCCATTTGCATCACAGATCCACCTTGAAGTGAGAACCCTGAGCTTATGTAACTGCATGAAAGACGACCTGTTCCTCTGCAGTGCCGCTCAGGTTGAAACAGGAGTGGGGCACTTGAGCACTGTCTTGGGAAGCCTCCTG
Organism: Myrmophylax atrothorax; assembly: GCA_026770055.1. Taxonomy (NCBI): domain Eukaryota; kingdom Metazoa; phylum Chordata; class Aves; order Passeriformes; family Thamnophilidae; genus Myrmophylax; species Myrmophylax atrothorax. The sequence goes on along the minus strand of JAOXXN010000040.1, from coordinate 111,066 downwards.
GAAGGTGGAATTTGTGCAGACATGGGAGAGAAGGAGCAGGAGAATGATGTGTGGTGTGCAGAAGGAGCAGGAAGTTTGGGCCGCGGGACATTCCGCCTGCGCCGCTATCCCGCAATGGGCGGGCGTGTCCGCGGCGTTCCGGACCTGGCAACGCGCACGCCGAGCTCGCTGACACTTGGAGAGCTCACCTGGGTGGTGTCAGGTTCCCGCTGGAAGTCTGCGGCGGGCTGTGCTCTGACAGGGATCGCCAGCAGCTGGAAACACCTCTGGACATCTCCCTTTTCCACTGCTAGGAGGAAGCAATGAAGCAAGTCGAGGTGGTGTGGACTGTGTTTCTGCTGGTGGATTTTTTAATTTTCTTTGACCCTACAGAGGCGATGTCTGTGCCGGCCTCTGTAAGTTTATTCTATTTCAACAGCAGCAGCAACAGGACCGTGTTCGAGCGCTGCGAGTGTGGCCTGTATGGCTTTCATTCTCCGCTCCTTACTGCTCAGGGACTCGTGGGCATTCCAGCATCTGAGAACCAGTATGCCTGTGACAGAAATACTGAGTTCACAGTCACCAGAGAACCGTGGATAGCACTGATCGAGAGAGGCAGTTGCAATTTTACTGAGAAAATTCAGGTGGCAACCAGAAGGGGTGCGACTGCAGCCGTGATCTACAATTCCCAGGACAAAGGCAACAAGCCCCTGGTGATGTTGCATCGTGGTGAGTGAAAGAGCGTGAAGTGCTGAAACCCGACCGTGTATTTCTGTGCTGTTGGGTTCAGGACAGCAGAGCTGGGCTGTGAGGAAGCAGAGGTGTTTGTGGGTAATTGTTGTTGTAATCAAGAAATTCAGTAGGGAAAACAATGTATTGTGCAATGTGAGCCTTGACTTCAGAGCTTAGTAGGAGAGACCCTGCTGTTAAATTCTGAGCTTGGTGTAGTGTAGCCAGAGGGGTTGAGTCTCTGAAATTAGTTGTGCCTTTTACCTGTACAGCTTGTGAATTATTTTTGAGAGTGGTGTAGAGAAACCCTTAGTGTCTGCTTTGACAGCACTACTTTATTTTCTGAGGTTAGAGGACGGAAATGAACCTACGTGTCTGCAGCACAGGTATGTGCTTTTCAAGTTAGATCTTGCCTTTTTTTTTTTTTCTAAATTGTTCTAATTCTCAATAGTGCCTGAGCTCAGCCACAAGCTCTGTTTTCCTATCTTAATTCTATTTTCGGCTGGCTGAAAAACTTGGGATACTTTGATGCACACCTAGTTTTCCTACTCTGGAGCAAGTCACCTGACCAAGCCCCTTCCATGACAATTCCAGAGCTAAACATCCCTAAAGCTCTGGAGGCATTTGAGGCTTAGAGAATTGGCTGCTGTTGATTGCATAAAGCTTGGTTTTATTTTTAGAGGCGAGTTAAGTTGTTCACTGCCCCTGTGTGGAACAGGTTTCAAAACAAAACCACATCTCTCAGATTGCCTACAGATTTACTTATTATAGCTAGAGCTGTTACTTTTGAAATAGGTTTTCTATTCAGATGTGGAACGAGAAAATGAGAGGTTTGTTTAGGTTAGGACAAAAAGGTTCGCTTAGTAAGCTTTGTGTATTTAGCAATATTGATCTTGAGCATAATTGCTTCATCTGCTCTTAATTACCTGCTCTGCATGCTGCTATTGCAGTAGCAAAACCAAACCAATCTCTCTGTGCTCCTGAGCTTTCAAAACCTGTAGCTCCTGTGCTGGCAAGGGTGCATGCTGGTGGAGGGGGCTGATTTTGAAGTGGAGCCGGCTGGTTCCGAAGACCCTGCCCCCAGGGAGGCCTTCAAACCTGAGCTGGGTTTGACTGTCTAATGTTCAGTGTGATGCCCTTAGCACAGAGCAAGGGATGGGAAATGGGCAGCACAGATGGACACCACGTTACTGAATATCGACCACATGGATTCAGAATCAACCCATAGCCTGGTGCAAAAACTAAGCGGTGCTGACTTATACCAGCAAGGGTTGAACTCTGTGTTTACACTAATTTTGTTGGCAATTGCGTAGGCATCAGCCAGTCTTGTGCCATGCAATCACTGCCCAGGAATATTCCTTTCTCAATGATGGGCTCCCATCCAGAGTCCCAGCCTGCAGGTAGTGACATGTGGCCGTGTGGGATGTGTTCAAGCAGCTCCTGGGAGTGGGGGCAATTGCTGCAGAGCAGCTCATAGAGGCAGGGCCTCTCAATCAGAAAAGTGGCTCTGTGGAGAAGAGGAGCTCAAAATGTTCTTTCTCCTGTTATTTTCTTTTGTTGCCTCAAATTTTCTGGCAGGGCTCTACAGCATGCCACACTCATGGTTGCAGTGACTCTGCCAGCACTCTGACCTCACTGCCTGACAAACCTGGCAAAACTGTGTTGTGCCAGAGCAAGGGACTCGTGCCTGCAAACTGGCTGACCCAAAAGTAACTGCAGAGACCTGGAAAACCAGGACTTTTTGAGGTGAGCCCCATAGATCAAATAATAGTTAACCATGCAAACAAAACTAGTACATAAATAGAAAAAAGGGTTGTTGGCTGAAGTGGCAGGTTTATAGCTTCTGTTGAATGACAGGGGCAGCAATGGGCAGTGAGCGAGCAGTGCTAACCCAGTACTCCACAAGCCAACTCCAGGCGGGACTGACACAGCGCCCCGCTGCGTTCAGCAAACACGAACTCAGCGGTGGGAAGCGCTGGGTCATGGCTGGGCACCACGTGCTGGCCCCGCTGTGCCTCCGGGCTGCTCTGGGGCTCAGAGGGAGCCGTTCCCTTTCAGGGGTCCCCACAGCCCGCCCCCGGTGCTCTGTGCGCTACGGGCACTGGGGCAGGCTGGGCGAGGACACCGCTGTGCTGGGAAGTGATGCAGCGGGTGAGCCACCCTTCCTGGGAGGCTCGCGGGGGTCCCCCATCACCCCGAGAGCTGATGTCAGGAGGAGCCTCCACTTCTCAGAGGTGACCCGGGTGGGGGACCCTCCGCGGAGGAAAAACCTGCGTTGGTGACGCCCCGCCCCGGGAGGGGACCCGGTGAGGGGGACGCCCGGGTGGGCACCCTCTCTACGGCCATCGGGGCCGCAGCGCTCGGGGTCCCCGCTGCGGCGGGGCCGGGGATCCCCGGCGGGGCTCGGGCGAGCGGTGCGGGGGGCGGGGGCCGTGCCGCGGCGGG
>JAOXXN010000040.1:93033-107632 GCA_026770055.1 Myrmophylax atrothorax | reverse complement strand
AGAGCGTGAGTGCGGGGCGGGGGCGGCGCTCCGGCCCTTCCCTCCTTTGCTCCTTCCTTTCCTCTCTCCCTGCCTTTCCCGGCCTTCCCGCCCTCCCCTCCTGCCCTGCCGCCGTGTCCTGAGTGCCGTGTGCGGGGCCCCGCCGCCCGGCCGCGGCTCCCCCGGCTGGCTCGCCCTCATCCAGCGCGGCGGCGGCTGCTCCTTCGCCGACAAGATCCGCCTGGCCGCGGAGCGCGGCGCCGCCGCCGCCGTCATCTACAACTACCGCGGCACCGGCAACGAGGTGCTGCCCATGTCCCACCACGGTGAGCGCCGGGGCCGGGGGTCGGGACGGGGGCGGCCCCTGCGCTCGCTGCCCGCGGCGGGTGCGGGCACAGGCACAGGGCTCTGCCCGGGCTCAGCCCCCGCCGCACATCCCAGCGCGGTGCTCAGCAGTAGCCGGGAATGTCCCAGCCTCTGCCGCGCCACGGGAGTTTCGGGCCGGAGCTGTTCCGGGCGCTGCTGCTGTCGGTTTTATTCTGATTAATGAGTAACCATATCCGAGAGCGGCGGCGGCTGCCGGGACTGAGGGCGAGCGGGCGCTCCCCGAGCGCTCGGGCCGGGCCGGGCCGGGATGTCCATGTGCGGGGCTGACTTGGTTTGGGGTTTCTGGCCTGAGCCGGCAGTTGCCAGAGGTTTTTAAAACCTGTTAAGTCTGTGGAGTTGATTTGAGCCGTGAAATAGGCTGGGTTTTCACGCTCAGACACCGTTTCTCCCTACACCTGCAATAACCAGCTCAGAAATAGGCAGAGTAGGAGACTCTTCCATAGGTAACTTCAGCAGCAAAATGCCACTTCCCATACAAGTAGCTGAGGCTCTTTGAAAGTTATTTTCCATTTGGAAGAGGCTGATGACAGAACCCCTGTTCTCTTGCTACAGAAAGTCTCCTACTTGCCAGAAATGTTTCTGTTTTTTCCTGACCTGCCCATCCTTCAAATGAAGAATGAGATATAACTGTGTTCAGGCTATTGTTCCCTGAGAAGCAGCCCTTGGCTGAAGGCTGTGTAAATGCCTTCTGGTGACAGCCTGAGCAGGGTGAGTGGCTTTGGTGGCTTCGTCCAGCTGTTGAACACATTATGGAATTCTGTGAAGTGGCACTGCTTTGGGAAGCCACATCTTCTGGAGTGAAATAAAACAATGAAAATGAATAGTGCATCTTCAAGCTTTGAGTGGTTCAAAAAATAGTGATACCCTTGCAGCACCCCTCTGCATTACTGGATTACAGGATTTCTGTCTGTTGGCTTAGAAGGCAAGTGTTCTGGTGAGACAAGGAAACAGTAGCTGCCTCTGGAGGTTCGTTGTGTGCAATCAGTGAGCTGTAGGACTGTTGGTACTCTGCTTTAAGAATTCAAAATATACAATCTGGACAGGCCTTTCTGAGGCAGAGCTTTCCTATGTAATCAAATCATCAGCTGACAAATGCTATTGAGATCTGGCTATTGCTGGGCGAGTTCCTCCTGCTGAACTGACAGGAGCATCCCTGCCCTGAGCCCTGTTCACTGTGTGCCTGCCTAATCCTGCAGCTCTTGGAGGAGCTCCCTTGGCACTCCTGGCCTGGGTGGGTTACTGCTGTTCTTTAGGGGAAGGGCTATGTGCCCCTGCCCTCTCCTCCATCCTGACTGCTGGGAGACTTACAGCATCTTAACCTTGCTCGGAGCTGCCTCTTGAAATGAGCCATGTGCTCTGTGCAGGGTCTGGTCCAAGAAGAGCTCCCTCCTTTTCCTCTGCCATCCTTAAGCTTTCTGCTGAGGCATTTATGTCAGAGTGGCTCTAGCTGTCCTGATTATCCTGCATGATGGGTTACTGCCTCGAGGGCATGTTGAAACTTCCCAGCTGAACTGCAGACAAATAGGACAGGGACTCTTCGGAGAAGACAGCTTCTGTCAAACCACATATTTATTCTGCGTGACTCCTCCTTGCCGTGTCCTAGCACAATTACTGGGCTAAGCTTGTTGCTACTGTTGTTTTTATTGCTTGTCCTTGTTTTAGTCCCTCACTTTCTTTCCTGTTCCACCCCCCTTTTCTTCTTCTTTGGACTTGAGTTCTTCCTCTATCAGCACGTTTGTCTGCCAGTCTCTGATCTTGCCTCTTCCCGCAGCAATGCTCTTCCTTCTGCTTACGGGGCTTTGGTGACATGCTGTGCTTGGGCCAGCCCTGCCTTCTGCTCCTGCTGGGAGCCAATGCTCTCCAGTCAAACTTGACAAACGTTGCAGGCTTTGAGCACAGCCTGGCCAAGATGAAGCAAGCTGCAAGTCATCAGCCTCACTCAGTTTGCCAAGTGCAGGACACTGCTTGTGTAATACTGATGAGCTCAGCCTACAGCACTTACACCTCAAACTTAGGAGGTAAGGGCTGATCATACTGCCCTTTGCTAGACTGTGCTTTGGATGGGTCACTTCTGGCCTGCACTGGATACTTTAACTCGTCTGCAGGCAGTGCTGAAGGTAGCCCTGCTCATTGAAGAACCGTTTTTGTGCAACTGCGACTCCCACTGTGGTTGTAACGGCTGTAGCTGTGCTAACGGTGACTTCACAATCTGGGTTTCCTAATTGGCTCCATTTCTGCACTAACTGGGGCTATCATATGCCATCAAGTGAGACCAAACAAGGCCAAGCACTTCCTCCAAGCTGAGGCAGTGGGAAGTAGTGGGAGATGCCTTTGCTGGGGCATAGGGGAACTAAGCCTCAGAGCTTTGATGTGCCTGGGGTAGCATCTCCTCCTGCCAGCAGTGCTGCGGGCCCCCCTCTCTACTGTGGGGCATGGAGCTCTGGCAGAGAGGGAAGATGTGAGTGGGCTTTGATAAAATGTATGACACAACATGCTTTTCTTTGCAGAACTTTGGTAGCAACAAGACACAAAGTTATTCCAGAATCTTATCTAAAAGTGCTGTGTGCCCTTTTTCTAGGGCAGTCAGACTTGGCTTTTGAAGCAACTTTATTGTTTAGAGACTTAAATGGGACTGTATTTGTCATCTGTCTTTGTCCTAGTCATCCTGCTTCTGGAGATTGGGTTTTTTCTCATCATATTGTCTGATGAATTCTTTATTGCTCATATCTGTGCTCTGATATAACCTTTTGGTGTGACAACTTTAAAAGCAAAAGCAACCGAAAAAACAAGCCACCCTGACAATAAAAACAACTGAACACAATAAATAGCCAAATCAAATATGATCAAGTCCTGCTTAATCATCTTTAACATGTAGAATGTCAAGCATTTATTGGAGTCCAAAGTAATATTTACTTTGTGCTTTTATAAGCACAAACCTGTATCAATTAGCAAACTTGAATTTTAATTGTGCGCAGTTTAAGGAGATGGTACCGCTCTGTGTCAGGCTGAGCAGGGTTTCAAAGTACAGTTCTGTGTGCTCATAACTGCACCTCTCTGTAATCTCTATTGACCTTCTGAAAAAGACATTTGATTGGAGAAAACCAGCAGCGTGTGGGGAAAAAGTGCAGGGCAAGAGTTGGTTTGTTTTAAAGGTGGACCTTGCCTTAAGGTAGAACCAGGCTGTTCGGTGGCTTTGGCTTGAGGGTATAGTGGTACCCAGGGAGGGCATTTCTTTAGTGTTCAGTACTTCCCTGCAGCTGGTGAAGAAGGATTTTCATTGGTTCTCTCTTGTGGTATAACTCTAGAGTTGAGAAGCATATCACCCGATCTGAAGAGAGCTTATTCTGGGGGAACACAGCTACATAATTCTGGCTAAAGTGGTAACAGTGTGTCTCAGGCTAATAAGATCTGGTTCAAGTGTAAACTTGCATTAGTGGGTGAAAGGCGAAGGAAAGGTTAAATATGTAGCACAGCCACTTAACTTGTTCTGCAGGAATTTCACTGAGGTAAAGGCTTATCTCCATACGTTTAGAGAAAACAGAGTGCAGCAAAAGTGTTTAGTTGTGCTCTGCTCCAACTTCATATGAGAGGTATGATCTTCAGAAACAAGCTAAAACTTTGCCATGGTATTGAGAGGCTGGTGTGAGCTGTAAAACTGTTAAAGATTGAGACAGAATTGTAATTCCAAGACAGGCTGTACTGAGGCTTTGTAAGCGTCATGTAAACAAATAGTGCACCTCTCCTTTGCAGTGGGTGAAGACTTGTGCTGAGGACATCTCGGGGAGGAATGAGGATGCAAGGTCTAATTAATGACACTTGCTCTCTCCTGTTCCCTGGCCATGGTCAGGTGAGACTGCAGATTATTTAGCCCTTCTTACCAGCACTCCTTTTTGAGAAGGACCTTGCATGCATCTGCTGTGCCTTGATGGTATTTGCAGTCTGTAGTGTTGGAGTTTGTAGCTCTTTGCATCTGACAATAGCTTTTCAATGTGTATGTGCAGCAACTTTGTCTTTGTGCTGTTTGGTTCTCCTGGTAGCCTGGTTTGGAGTAGATTAATGTCACAGCTGAAGTGGCATTCAGACAACCAGCTGTGGTACTTGGTCTGGCTGGTGACCCTGATCTCCCACCTGCAGGTTATGGTGAGGTGTGACAGCGACCTGGGGCTGTGAGCTACCAGGGGAAGCGCTGAGAAGCTGGATAGACTGACTAGTGCCATTGACAGCTTCTGATCCCTGCCCTTGCTCTTTGTGATATGATTAAGGTACCTCTGTGCCATGGAAAACCGCAGGGTAAGCATCACCCTTTAGATAGCCTGGAATAGGTCTGTGATGTGCCCTTGCTCTTTGGGTTTACTGGACTGCTGAAATGTGAAAGGATGAATTAAAATCCTAAGTGACAGCTGTGGTAGCAGAGGCTTCATTGTTTGGGACACCATGTCCCTAAACAATGACAGTGCTTGTTTGCCTCCAGTCTTGAATGTGTGGGTGAGCACAGAGTGATCAGCTCAGCATGGTCCCCACTCCAGTGTGAGCTGTCATCCTTCCACAGACAGATGCCTTCTGGCTTACACTGTGCTGACTTGCATCATTTTACCATGAGCTTTCTCAAACTCACTTGTTGCCAGTGAGCACTCAGCTGCCACCAGCATGTGGAGAGCAAGGGATATCAGTGGTGAGCTCAATCTCATTCAAAGAGGGTGAGCAGTGGATTTACTAAATCAAAACTGCTGAAAGGTGTTGGATAAATTCACCAAAGAATTTTCATTAGGTAATGTTGCTCACTGTTTCTCCAGGGGGTGTTAGATGCTGTTTGCTAGGATGAAAGATGATACTTTATTCTTGCAAGTGCCACTGACCAAAAAGCATGTGAAGAGAGCTGACCTACAGATCTCATTCATCTCTGTGCCCTTAATAAGTGTTATTGTCTTGGCTGCTGTTTTAAAGAATTATTTCATGTTGTAAATGTTCTAAGATTTAGGGCCTGGGAGCATTTACATAAGTCTTGAAGGCTCAGAATGGGGCGAGGGGGAGAATAAAAAGGCTGGTAATTGTTAGATTCACCCTACAAATAGTAACACTATTTAAACTAAACACTATTTAAACTAAATAGGGGGCGGGTTGGTTTCCACATCCAGTATCCCCTGTGAACTGATAGAAATTCACGTCATGTAAAACTACATTTGATCTTCATGTGCTCCTTCAGACACTTAGCCTGTTGGGTAAATGTTTCCCCACACTCCCTACTGTGGAAGTTTTCCTTCTGCCCAGCAGCTCTGGGGTGGCCGATCTGCAGGGCAGCCTCACCGAGGAGTGTCCCCAGAGTGACATGGGTGGTAGTTCCCAAGCATTTCCTCCCGTTAGTAAATGCTGGGGAGGAGCACCTGGTGGCATGTGCCTCCAGGCAAAGACCACTGTGGGCATGAACTCTCCAAAACAAGAGGTCCTTTTGTGCAACACAAACACCAGTTAGCAGGGCATTTCTCTTCCCTTTCTTCTATCCTCACTGTCCTATCCTTACTGTTCTAAGGCTCTCTCTCATATTCGAATGTCCCTAAAGCTCCTTTCCCCCCTTTTAAAAAATTTTGTTTCTTTTTAAGGCCCTGCCTTCCATTCCTGAGTATTCCTGCCAACTTTTAACACTTTTTCACGTCTTGCTGTCTTGCTCACCCTGTTCATCTGTGACATGATGAAGGGACAGCATGTGCCCTGAGCAATTTTGCTGATGGTACAGAATGGGAGTGAGTGGTTGATACACCAGAAGTCTGTGCTGCCATGCAGTGAGGCCTGGACAGGCTGGAGAGCTGGGTGGAGAAAAACCTAGTGAAGTTCAACAAGGGCCCTCCACCTGGGGAGGAACCCCAGACACCAGAACAGGATGGAGAGCAGCTCTGTGGAAAAGGCCCTGGGGGTCCTGGTGGATAACAAGCTGTCCATGAACTACTTCTGCCAAGAAGGCCAAAGGTATCCTGGGGTGCCTTAGGAAGAGCATTGCCAGCAGGGAAGGGGAGGTGATCCTGCCCCTCTCCTCAGCCTAGCGGGGTCTCCTCTGAGTGCTGTGCCCAGTTCTGGGCTCCCCAGCTCAGGACAGACATGGAGTGCCTGCACAGAGTCCAGTGAAGGGCTGCAAAGATGATGAGGGACTGGAGCATTTCTCATATGAGGAAAGGCTGAGGGAGCTGGGCCTGTTGAGCCTGGAGAAGAGAAGGCTGAGGGGGGACCTCTTCAATGCACACAAATCTCTTAAGGGTGTCTGTCAAGGGGATGGGACCAGACTTCATTCAGTGGTGCTCAGTAACAGCATATGAGGGTAACAGGCACAAACTGAAAACAGAAAGTTCCATCTGAATAGGAGGAAAAACTTTACTCTGAACAGAATGGAACACTGGAACAGGCTGCCCAGCATGCTATGGAGTCACCCTCACTGGAGACATTCAAAAGTTGTCTGGATGTGATCCTGTGCAGCCTGTTCTGGGTGAACCTGCTTTAGCAGGGGAGTTGGACTAGTTGATTTCCAGGGGTTGTTTCCCACCCCAGCCATTCCATGATTTTGTGTGAATATTTACCTCTGTGTACTGAAAGGCTTGGGTATTGAGGAGGAAGAGATCAGACATAGTGCCATCTGTTAAGTAAAGCAAGCTGAAAGTAGATTTAATTAAGCTTAGGAAGAAGACAGTTCAATCAAAAAGCTGAGGTCATAAGGGGCTGTTACTTTAAATAATAGCAAAATAGTCTGGAAGTGAGCAGTTCTTTTATCTTGGTGCCAGGTAATATTTGGCGTGGAGAAAATTCAGAGCAGGGGAAGAAGGGACAAGCCTAAGAACATGTCATCTTATCCAGGCTTAAATTGTTCCTGAACTATGAGTTCAGTCACCCTCCCCTCTTGCAAAGGGGAGAGCTTATTGCAGGTCAATAAAGGCGTTTCCTCTGACAGTGTCTGCGATGCAGGATGATTGTGGGGATGGGCACATTCCTGATGAGATTTTGCCTTGTGTGTGTGGATGAGAGCAATCAGCACTTTTTTTGTCCACACTGTACCATGGACAAGAGCAGAGCTGGCCTGCAAACTCTGGTTTCATAGTGTCTGAGGCCAGGGAGGGCCCTTGTGTCCCTGGAGTGGTGCTGAGACACGATGGCTTTGATGTGCAGTGCTCGCCTGTCATCTGAGGTGAATTACATCATGTCGGTAATGCCAGATCAGTCTGTGTACAATGATAGTTTATTTTCCTTCCTACTGTAACAGATAACATTAAGCTTGTACCAGCCTGTTTGATAATCACCAGAAATCCTGTTTCATACTATTCCAGTGCAGTGAGATAAGCAATGTTTAAGATGTCTTTTTTTGTTTTTTGATTTTTTGTGTACGTGAAGCATTTAAAAGCAAAAGTAATTTCTGCTTTTTCTGAGCGAGTTGCTTACATGGTGGTCAGCTGGGGCTGTTGAAATGGATTGCTGATACCACCAGGACCAAGGACTGTGGGAAGGTTTTCCCCAGCAAAGAATTGGGATGAGCTTTGTTTGTCCTGGGGTGAAGCAGAGCAGCTGTGCCATGGCAGAGGCACTGGTTGCACAAGGCACTCTCTGGACAAAGTGAAAGAATAGTGGCAAAACTCGTGGCACTTAATTTCATTCCACTTAAAGATGATGCCAAACTTCAGTCTTTCAGAAAGGGAGAAAAACTTACAGAATCCAAAACATTCAAGCTTGTGTATGGCATGTTGGCTTTTTCTTGTTCTGAAATAATTTGCCTACTTACCATCTTTTAGACCTTCTTTCTTAGAAATGCCTTCAGAATTACTGCCTTCCTGAAATGTTTTTCCCAAACTGTATTGCAGCTTGTTCTGCTCCCAGAGAGGAAAAGGTCCCATAACAGTTTTACATCCTGTTCATGGTAAATGGTGATAGGGATGTTAGAGGGGTTGGGCTTTTGCTATCCAAGAAAAGAACAATCTGTGGAATTTGCCCAAAGTTACATTGAGGCATTTAAAACAAAATGAAGGGGTCTTTCATGACTTAATTGAAGGTCTATTTGTTTGGTTTAAACAAAGTGAAATGGTTTCAATGCCTGAACAAGCTGAGAAACTACTTTTGAGTGAGGGTAGAGGAACTGACTTGGAGCTGGAATTTTTGAATTGGCTTTGGTCAGGGAATTTGTTTGGCCCCAAAATCTGATCCTTTGCCTTGATGTCCTTTAATGCATGAACAGTTTGATTTTATTGACTTAAAGAGTGACTGCTGTTAAGGCATGGATTAAGTTCCATTGCGGTCTAAATATTGTGGAGTGAGTGTTCCCCAGGACCTACAGTTTTCTTGGTTCAGGATAGATTTATCTGCAGCACACACAAGATTAGTACTGAATTATAATAATCCTCTTAAGTAAGTATGAAAAGACAGGTGTTTACTATGCAAAAGTTAATGCTCCCAGCTTTATGCTCCCCTTACACGTTGCATTTCTCTCCTGACTTGCCAAACCTGTAACAATTTCTTTACAGGGAGCAGAAGTGTAATGGCAGAACAAGTGAAGTCTTTGCAGGGCAGCATTTAATATAGGTTTTGATATTGGTATAAACAGATTCAGCTCCACTCTGCATGTAACTCAACCTGACACAGGAAGGTAAAACTCTGATCCCACCCATGCACTGTGCTTGTGTGCCCCATGTGCTCGTGCCCCAGCTGTTCCCTGTCACAACATGCCATGAGGTCCTTGTGCTTCATCTGTGCCAACCCATTTCCTTCAGATTTTGGCCAGCCTTATGATTTGGAAGGTACATCGTGCAAAACTCCACACCTGTTGGGGCAGGTTGTGTTTCTCTAAAGACTTGAATAGCTTTCCCTCTCCAGTTTCACAGGGAATGGGAAAGGAAAGAGGCTGGGAAATGTTTAACTAAACAAGTCTTACTTCTGTTTAGCAACGAGCCCATTATTAGCTAAACAGTCAGCAGCTTAATATCATCTTCTAGTGTCCCTTAAAAACTGTTAGAGAAGCTTTACCTGAACCACAAAAGCTGACAACACCTGGGTGAGGAGCTTGGGTTTCTGTGAGGTTTTTGCCATGCACCACTAACTGACTTTCCTTTTGTTTTGCTGGAGTCTTGGGGAAGGCAGAAAAAGGTGACAGCTGTGGCAGCTGCTGTGCTTGAGACAGCTCTGCAGATGTCTCCTCAAATACCTTGTTTCCAGTATGATGCTCAAGCCCTGTCAGGAGTCTGTCCAGGTCATGGTTTCAAGGCCACTGTAACATGGTTCAGTACCTGTCATGGTGGGAACCATCCAGCAGCTCAGGGAGTATTGGGTGGGGATGATCCTTGTGCTTTTGTTCTAGAGGCATAGCAGTTGTGCTAAATGTGGTGCAGATGGAAATGGCCACACTCTTCTGCCCTTGTTGTGCCAGTGTCAAAGCCACCAGCTGGCCACTTGAGTGTGTCTGTCTAAAGCAGAGCTGAAATTACAAGAGAAATCTCTGGGGGTGAAAAGTGTCAGGAAGAACTAAAGCTGTCATCTAAAGACATCTTGGTCAACTGATCAGCCTGAGACTTAAATGGAAGATGCTTTTTTCCTTTAAAGGTGAAACTTGTCCACAGTGGGTGGCTCAGTAGCTGGAGTGGCTTTGCAGGCTGATGGTGACGTTTCATTAACAGGAGTCCCAACGCCGCATCTTGTGTTGCACATAACCACAAGCTGTATTTGCAGAAGCGAAGGGAAATAAGGCAGAACAAGCTTTTTTTTGCTTTTTTGGCAGGCATTTTATTTTCTCGTTGTTGTAGCCTGATCTTTCACACATTCTTCCATGCTTCTGAAAGCATCTCAGCTTCTGACTTGACTCATGCTTAATGCACTGCTTGCTCCTAAAACTTGACTCCAGTTCATTTAAAAACTGACATATAACTCCTAGTTCATCCTACAGGACAGTAGTTGCAGCCTGGCTGATTTTAAATTTCCCCCCCCCTCTTCCCTGTGTGATGTTCTTGTTACAAGGAGCTTACTGAATAAAAGATGAGTTTAGCCCCAATAAGAAGAGTTGCTTGCCATGCTGGATCACAGACATTAGGTGAACAAGCTGGAAAACTAATGAGCACTTTTTCCAATGACAGCCTTTGTGAATCAGCACCAATTCTAGTTTTTTTGGTAGCTGAAAGTTGGGTAAGATTTCCTCTAGCAGAGGGGCAAACAATTGGTCTCCCTATAAAAATGTTTGGCTGGGAGGTTAGCTAAAAATAGCACTTCCATAACTGTCTTCATTCCTCCACCATGCAATATCTATTATGGATGTTGTGCAAGTGATGGTTTAATGCAACAGGACTCCTGATCAGCTGCTCTTCAAATCTACTTTCCTTGTATTTACTTTGGAGAAATACCAGTGATAATTTACTCTTCTCCCTTTCTCCCCGTTTTGGTTTGGGGTTTTTGAGGTTTTCTTTTTTTTTCTTTTTGTTTGCCTCTTAAGAACCTTTCTGTTTTATTGGGATTGTCTGAAGTTCCTACAAATGGTATCAAGTGTCCTCAGCCCTGGCATGTCACTGAAAGGAAAGCAGTTTGTTCTTGTCTGTATTTGGTGACTGGAGTAGCTTGAAATTTCTTTGTATCATAAAACCCTTGGTTCCTTTGACTTGTCATGGAGTTCCAGTGAGTGACTAAACCTGTTGTTAAAGTCAGGATGGTGTTTGCCACCTTGCCACCAACTGTTTAAAAGCTGAGCATACCTCCCTCCGTATTTGCTTCCCTCTGAATTTGCATTAGAAACTCACAAAAACGTTTATAGTTCATAACCAAATTTCACTCAATAATTTCTCAGTTGCTGCTGAGAATGCAGAAGCAAAGGCTGATCTGTGGCTTTGATTGCTCAGTGTCTGGGGAAGTACTCAACAGTACTCTCAAATTTAGAAAAGAGGTGTTAAGAAGCGGCACCAGAGCAGGAAGGGAGTCAGATCCATTACAGGAAGCAATCCCCACACAGATATCACAATCCCCAGTGACCTCACTCTGTAGAGGATTTATTTTTAACTTCACATAGTTCAAAGGCATGTTAAAATGTGAATCACCGAAGTGTTGTGTCTAAAATAGGACTATGTATGTCCTATATAGGAGTGAGGAGTGCTATGAAGACGAGTGAATTCTAAATATGCTTCACTTATGCAGCTCGTAGGTAACTGGTCATACCTTTCAGCTGGAGAAGCATATGGTGATGACACTTGTTCCATCAGTTCATGTTGAATCCTCAAATACTAGTTATAAACTTCCCACAGTCTTTACTTTGCACTTGAACTGGAACATCTAAGAGAATGACTCTGATACAACACCTGGGAACTGAACGTGGATTCCCCTTCTCCTTTACAGGTGCTGAAAAGATTGTTGCAATTATGATTGGCAACCTGAAGGGCATGGAGATCCTGCACCGGATTAAGAGTGGCATGAAGGTGACTATGGTCATTGAAGTGGGCAAAAAGCGCAGTCTGTCGATGAATATCTTCACCATCCTCTTCATCTCGGTGTCCTTTTTCGTTGTCGCAGCAGCAACCTTGGGCTGCTACGTCTCCTATTCTGCTCGGAGACTCATTGTTGCAAGGGCCCAGTCCCGGGAGCAGGTGAGTTTGTGCCATAGCTTTTTCATACCCCCAGGTCTCTGTGGTGTGGATCTTGAGGGCAAAATACTGGCTAAGCATCAAAATTACTGAATTTGTTTGTTCCACAGGAAGAAATGCGATCTTTAAAGTGCTGAGAGATGCTTAAAGCAAACAGTTGATTGTGTTTAGCTAACTGTGTCTTATAAATTTTATGCCCTGAATGGCAGTGCATCCATAATGCTGATGTATTGGAGGCTGTGAGAGAGCTAAGCCTCCCACATAGCACTACCCATGTGTTTGCTGTAACAGGAAACACCATGGAAGTGTGTCTGCAAAATGGGGCATGATTGGCTGCAGGTTGGGAAGCTTCTGCCTGTTGAAAGCTACTTCTTGACTAAAAGCTTTCTGAGAATTGCAGTGACAGCCTCATGAGGAGTTGGAAAAAAACACTGTTCAAGTGTGTTCTCTTTAAACCCATGGAAGGGAGTTGCTAATGAGTTAAGTATCCAAGTAACTCTTTTCTGTCCAATAATACGATCAGCTGATAGGACTAAGGCTCACAGCTTTGTCTTCAGTCTGATCAGACCTGCCCTATGCCTTCTACTTCAGGGCTTAAGCAAAAGCCTTAAAAGTGAGGCTAAAGGCCAGACGTGCCTTCAGTCAAAGATGATGGACAGCTGCAGCAGGAACTGGCTTCAATATGAGTGTTTACCTCAGCCTTTCCTTCACAGCTATGTTGCAAAGGAGACTGTTGGTATTTGCAGTGTTCCTTGCAGCAGCTGCCTGACATCTGCAAGAAGAGTTGTTCGAGTCCTCTCCTAAAGACAGCTCTAGCCCAAGCATCTCTGCCTGGGCTCAGAGTCAGGGAATTATCTCTGGATTGGTGGTTTGATGGTTAAAGGAAGGACAGACTTCTCTGCAGAAGACCTGCCCTACTGAGCTTCTGGAGATTTCAGGCCCCTTGAGCAAGTATCCTTCTGGAAGAAGCTGATGAAGCTATAAGCTGGGCACAGGTGTTGAAATTCATGCCAGTTTGGGGCCTTTGTAATATTTTAGGACTGGCTGGGTTCTCTCTAGTAATCCCAGGACCAAACTCAGTCAAGTCTGTGCTCTAAAATCATGTTGTCTAAGCGTAATCTTGTGGATGTTGGTCAACCAGGAATATCCTTACTGCAACTAGAGCTGAACAGTGAGCTGAACTGTGTTTGTGCCTTGTCTAAGCTGTATCTGCCTCAACTTCTGAACTAGGCCTCCTCTAAGTGCTGTATTTTAGCCCCTTTGAAAGTCCTGGTATTATGCTACACCTGGAAGTCATGTGAGAATATGATAAGGGAATAAGGATATAATAAGGGAATAGTTGTAACAGCAGTACTGGAAGTTGTCAGTGAGATGTAGCATTGCCACTGCTGGATGAAATGTGGAATTGTCTCTGTAACCTGATGCTGTCCTCTTGCTGACATCTCTGGCCAGAGATGCACAATGTCCTGCTAATGCATCCCCTCCTTCATTTTCTGCCATCTGCCCTAGTCTGAGAACTCTGTTTAATGCTAAAGAAAGCTGGCCAGGAAAAACTGGGTGCCCTACACACCGTTTATTAAATCAAATTGAAATATTTCCTCCTTTGAAGGTATTTAATAGTGCAGTTGTGGAAGCCCAGCTTTATTCTGAATGATCAGGCTTTCAAGGAGCTACAGAAGTTATTAATGCTTCAGTGGTAGCTGGGAAAATCCACCCTGCTTGGCTAGCACCTTCACAAACTATTTCAGTCTTGGGTTCTGTGTGCAGAAAGAATTTACAGTAGATTGAAAAATAACATTGTTAAATGACATGCCCGTTCCACATGATTTCAGGTGAACTGAAATCAAGGAGCCTTAGGAAGTGCTTCATAAAGTATAAGAATAGAAGAAAGCTTCTCTGCTATCAGGGTAAAAATGTACTGTTCTGTCAAAGTGAAACTCAAAGACAATCCAGAATGGTTTTCAATTGTTTTTATATCCTGTCATCTCAGACTGACCTCACAATAATTAGATAAGCAAAAAGTAACAAGCAAGTGCTTGTTAGTGAAGGTGAACTACTGAAAGATGGTGCTGCAGTGTGCTCTGCCAGCCAGGTGATTGGATTTTCAGTGTAGATCCAAAGTTTGAGACTTAAAGTTTCAGCTGCTTTGACTCTAGGAAGTACTGAATATTAGTCAAACAACTTACCAGCTTGTGTGGTACATGGGTGGCTTTCCTGTCATCATTCAGCCCTTTGGAACCTCAGCTCGCCTGAATTTCAGTCTGTTGGTGGAGTAAAAGAGCATCTTTTATCTCCTTTCTTGCACAGATGCAGAAGGGTGACATATTCTTTTGGGAGGAGTCTTTAGGGAACAGTTAAGTGTATTGATAATGAAGTGTTGTTAGAGATTCTCCCTCTTTTCAAAGTGCCCTGCTGTTCTGACTGCTTCCCTTTACTGCTCCTCAAAGCCTCTGTCACCTTTTTTGACCTTCCCTGTAGGATTATCTTGTTCTGTGAGGAGTCTTTCAAAGGGTCAGTCAGCCACTGGAACCAAAGAAACACTTTTGAATTACTCTCCAGAGTACTACCATGAGCTAATAGTGATATGTGATAATGATGTGCTGCAGCTTGTCTCTTGTCTGTTCAGGTTCCTGACTGTTTATCTTGTTCTTGGGGAC
>JAOXXN010000040.1:77017-93023 GCA_026770055.1 Myrmophylax atrothorax | reverse complement strand
AGCCACAGCCCTAGGAATGCTCTTGCCAAGGACTAAAAAGGGTGATGAAGCTTGAGTCCCACTTGTTTACTAAGGGGTAGAACACAGAGAGGGAAGACCATTTTCTAGATGCTTCTCTCTTCTGCAAGGCCTCTTGAAAACACGAGCCTGGCTAGATCTGTGTTTCATTCATCTACAGGGCTGTTGTAACCCCTACTTGAATTGGATCACTTCAGGTATTACCGTAGTGGCAATATGTTTTCCTTTTCTTTTGGCTTGAGAGAAATGAGACTTCAGTGTCCTCTGAAGCAATCTCTTCTCTCATAGACAGACTGTTGAGTACCTTCAAATTTCACCATTTGCCTGTACAGTTTCTGCACCTCTTAGTATGACTGCTGCTTCTTCTGGGGAAAACACTTTTTCTGGATGGTCTGATCACATATACCCCAGGCTTTAAATGTGTTCTCTGTTACAGACTTTTGAAGGCAACAGCTGTCTCTTACTCTGCTTAAGCAGGAATTGCATAGAAGTCAGTAATGTGAAACTGTGTAAAGGGTTTCTTTAAAAAGTTGAGTGACTATTGAGAAGAGCCAGTCATGTTGTCTCTTCTGGTCCAAGTGAAAAGAGAAATTTAGTAGCACGTCTGTCCCTACCACAGTTAGTTAAAACAGAGTGGCTCTTTCCTCATGAGCTATCTAGCTAGACTGTTTGCAACCTGCTGGTTCCTTCTTGAATATGTCTTTTCTTCTGGGCTTGAAATTCAAGTCCCCACCTCTGCAGTCTCTTCCTGCATCATGAAGTCAGTGAGCAAGAAGGTGAAAAAACAAGTCAAGTGTGGTAGAATGGCTTGCTATCTTTTTAGTCAGTGGAGTACTGATAAATTCAGTTCCTCAATATAGTAACCTTTCTTAGTAATGCAAAGTGGACCATGATATTATCAGTGGCCTGGTTTCTAATTTCAGCTCAAATCTTCACTTCCTCTGATTCCATAAAGATTAGGCATTGCAGCTAAGAAATTGCCTTGGCTTTGGAGGAGGTGAGTTGCTCAACTTTTCACAGTTCAAAACTGTGTTCATGGCAGCAGCTACCTGTGGGGAAGAACCTCCTTAGCTGACAGGAGAAAAGCAGCAGTTCCTGACCTCCGTAGAGCTTTCTTGTCTGCACTGCCATGACCATGGGCACAGGGTGCCAGGAGGGCATTCTGCCCCCTTATGCAGAAAGGGCTGGAGGTAAAATCAGCAGCATTGGACTGGGGAAGGCTGAGGACTGAGTGACTGCAAACTTAATTTTCCCAGTTAGATACCTCACTATTTTAAGATGCCAGAGCCTGGATAGGAGCTGACACCTGACCTGTTTTGCAATGTCTTGTTTCTTTTTCCTCAATTTAGCTATTTTTTTTCTAGAGTTGTTGGGTTGTGGCTTTTAGACTTCTAACATAATTAACATTTAACATTTGCTTGAAAAACTTGGCTTTGCAAAATGCTTTGACATTTCAAGCCCGAGTATCCTGGTAGACTATTCAAAAAAATTTTCCTCTTGCTTCCTTTCCCCATCCCCTGGAGGGGTGTTCTGCTGTACTTGCAAAATCAATGTTAAAGGTGACTTTGCTATTGGTGCATTTAATGAAGTGCAATTAAGATGGTGCCCATGCAAAACGTAAAATATTGTTTTGGTAAATTATTAACAATGCAGCCAGCTGGGTCCTGTCTCATGCTTGGCCTGACATTAGATGTGTAGATGAGATACCATATGAGGGAGTACATTCCTAGAAAGTCTAGGTTTCATTTAATAATAAGTGGTGTTGACAGTTCTTCCTATGTGTGAGAAACACTAATATTGCTGCATTCCTCCTCTGTTGATGTTACCACATTTGCTGCTCAGACTTTTAGGGCCCTCAGTAAACAGAAGTGCATGGCTGCTCTCCAAAACATTGACAAGGGGAACATCATTCCAAAGTTAACCATAAGAGACATACAAAAACATACATTGATGTCTTAAGCAAAAAAACTTTACAGGCTTCCAAGAAAACTCATCTAGTTCTTGTTCCTAAAAAAATCTGCCTGAAAATGTGTTTGCATCCTTTACCTTTGGATTCTGTGTGTCTCTTCCTTGATAGTTGTTAATAAATACTGGCTATTAAACTCTTAAAAGCCTGCACATGGATGCTCTTATCTTAGGGAATCAAAACAATGCTGATACACAGATAACTCATTTTGCATCAAGACTGTTTGGCACTGTCCCAGAGGATTGTATAAATCAACTTGTTCACCATTAACTGCTTCAGCACAGGGACTCTTGTGCAGACTTGAGTGGCCAGTCCTTGTGAGTTTGTTAGGTGTCAGCAGCAGCCACTTGTCCTTCTGTACTTGTGCCACCAGCACTGCACTTGGAAAAGATTCATGTGACTGGGCTAAAATGCCTAAGGAGATGGAATGCTGGAAAGCTAAAAATGCAGGGCTCCTGCACAGAGCAGCTGAAGGAGAAAGAGGCTTTTTGGTTGGCTGCAAAACCAAAGACTGGTCAATCCCTGAGGTAAGTGTTGTGCTGGGACAGCACTTCCAGAGCTGCCTGATATGTCTCTGTGTCCTGAGGCACCGGGGACAGAGAGGACAGTCCTCTTCTTTGTGTTGGTGGAACAGCACCAACCTGTGACCTTTGAACAGAGAGGTTGGCTCCTGGGCTAGTTCCAGTGCTGCAGTGACACCAGCAGCTGCGAGGCAAGCTGTAGAGCAGTGAAGGCAGAGGAGTAGTTGAGGATGTGTTGGTAGTAAATGGGCTGATGGGTAAAGAATCTTTCACCTTTCATCAGGACATGAGTTTGTGTCAGGAAGGTGACATAAAGTGAGTAAAACTATTGATGGTGGGACTCAGTGTTTGGTTTTCTGTACCAAGTTAGCTGGAAGGCTTCTGTTTTGTCTGGGTCTAATTTGATCAAAGTATTATCATGCATCTTCTCAAGAGGAAACTTTTGGAATTCCTGTGCTTTCTGAAAAGGTTAGGTACAAACAAAGCAGATGCAACTACCTTGTTGGTGTGTCATCCAGTCGGTAAGCACATCAGTACGTGCTGAAACTCTGCTTCACCTTGTCTCTAGATAGCATGGTCATGCTTACTTGGCTTGTTGTGGTAACATCTGGCTTTTAAAACTTTCCTGCTTTCAGCAGGCACCTGGGTAAGTATTAGTAACTTGATAGAAAAATGACTGTGTTTAACCAGGGCTGTTTTCTGTCACAGCGACGGCTCAGGGCCAGGGCCAAGAACGCCATTGAACAGATGCAGCTGCGCACCTTGAAGGAGGGGGACAAGGTAGGACTGACCCTGTGGTCTCCTGGGCATGGCAGCACAGCCCTTGCACGGAGCCTGGAGAGTGCTCCATAGTGCTGGAGCAGGATGCAGAAGTCTCTCTGAGCCCATAAGTGTTGTTGGTAGAGACAGTTGCTCTTTCAGACCAGGTCCTTATCCAGGCTCAAGAATTTCCTATTGTCTTACAAATCAGATTATTTTGTGAGCTGCTTGCTTGTAGTCTTGCTGAGGTAAGAGGTCCTAGTATGCTGACATAGATGCTTAAAGGTAAACTAGTGTATCTATTCAGCTTCCCTGGCTTTTCTTTTTGTAACTAGAACTGGAGCTAGCTGTTTCTAAACCTCTGCAGTATTGCCTCCAGTAATCCAATGATGGTTTACAGCTGAAATTCTAAACCGTGGGTTTAAACTTTAAAATGCTTCTGTTGAAGTGTCATCTGGACTGTGAGTAATCCAGACAGGGTGTTTATATAAGATTATATGTGGGAGTATCTTGGATGATTTTAGTTAGACCCCTTTGTCTGGAGTAAATCTGACTGGAGTTCAGAGAAAGCTTTCAAAGTCTGTTAATAGAGTAAATTCATTTTACTGTTTTAGGAAACTGGTCCAGATGGGGATTCCTGTGTTGTGTGCTTTGAACAGTACAAGCCGAATGATGTAATGCGTGTTCTGACTTGCAAGTAAGTAGCCTTCCAAACTGCCCCTTACCCGAAATCTGTAACCATGGCTGTTACTTCTTGTTCCTTCTGCCACGTTAACAAAGCTAATCAAACTTTAATCAAGTTGATGCACGGCAAGCATTCTTGAATCTGTGTCAAAGCAATGTTTTGAATAACAGGAACTGTGTAAATACTCACTCTGTGTACCCCGATGACCTGTGTTCATAACTTCCCCCATGAGTGGACTGACAGGCATAGCTTGACAGACCACAGCGCCCCCCCCAGGGGATGCCAGAGCTTTTTAAAGATTTCTTCCTCTGCTGATAAATAAGAATGTTACCACTAAACTGCAGGTAACAAAACATTTCCCATTTCATGTCCCTTAATTTACTGCTTACTAAGAGGGTGTGCTTCTGCTAAACTTGTTAAACCATACTGGCTTTTGTAGTTTAGAAGAAAGCACTTCTATTCTTGTATGAATCCTCTGAATTGAAGACTAAAATACAGCTATGGCAGTTTATTTTTCTAGAATTCTCCCCTGTTGTATTTTATTGCTGTGGAAGCCCAGTAGTGTAGCACAAAGACTGTGATTGCTCCAAAGGTGAGCAATGAAGCTCCTTCAGGACTTCAGGAAACTTGTCCTGTGGGACTTTCCCCTGTGCCTGCTGAATGGAACTGCTCTGGCCAAGCTTCTAAAATTAGAGGGCTGCCACGTGAACTGCACAAACTGTGTGTGGGAGGAGGTTTTGTGACTCTTGAGGGGGTTACGAGAAGCACTTGGGAAAATATTGTTATAGGAAAAGTAGGTCCTGAAGAATAGCAAAATCTGTAGCTGCTGTTGTGTGCTGAGCAATGCTATCTGTCAAACACTATCAAATCTGAGCTGGAGTTCCCTTTGCACCAGGTTAGTTTTGCAAAGGCTTTCTTTTTTCAAGCAGCTGTTTTGATAACACAAAGTTGGTCTGCTAAGGTGTTATCAGCCAACTTCCTTGATCTAATGCTTAATACTTTAGAGAAAACCAAAACTGGATTATTCAGTTGTCTTGTCATGTTTATGCTTGTGGGTAATCTTGCTGAGTAATGAACACATGAGTACAGAAACTTTTAGACAGGCTCCAGATACTTCTGGCTCATAGGAGACTTGAATTCTCCTTATCAAGATTAGCAGGATTTATAGGGAAATACGAACTTGCAAACAAAGCATGACTTACTGGGATAAGAGTGGAGTAACTTTTTCTGAATGTATTCTTTATACCCAAATTTGCTGCATTATGCTTTTCTCTAAGGCTGCTTTTCCGTGTATTTGTGGTGTTTCGTTCCTCTTTGTCCCAAATGGAGCTCTTAAAAGCACATGCTTTAGATGACTTGATAATCTTCACCAGTGATGATCTCTGCCAGCATCAACCATATTAAATTCTCTCTCACATGAGTTGGAAACTGATATTTACTGCAAGAACACGCCTGATTTTAGTGGTTGGCCTGCACACTGAGACCCTACTTGTTGAAAGCATTTGACTGTACTTATGAAAGGAGCAAGCAATGGAATGCTCCTGTGAGTCACGTTAGTGGTATCTGAGTCCCTGGGGTGTGGGTATTTGCCAAGGGCATTCTTGTCCAGAGAGTCAAACTGAAGGCGTTTATAGTTGCAGATACACAAGTCCAGTGGTAAGTCCAAGGACTTGTCAGGCATCCAGGAAGTTTCATGTCGTACTCTAAACGTTACACTGGTGCAGCTGGAAGGAAGCGCTGGTTGTGTGGGCTGAATTGGAGAATCCTCAGATCCTACTGGGCCATAGGCTACTGAGAATGGATGTGGTGATCTCTGCATTTGTCTCATAATAGATTTGATTAATATGGAGGATTGCCTGTCTGCCCTGCTGTTTCTATTCAGGCTGAGGGAACAGGCAGATTACAGGATTTCAAGTCATCCTCCTAAATCTGTGGCCTAATTTAGACCCATTGTGGAATTGAATGTCTTAATAGAAGCACACATTTGCATCTGTGATGGCTGAACTATATTTACTTTCTTGAGTGCACAGCCTCCCAAATATCCACTTGGAATACACAGTGATTGCATAGACAAAGTAATTGGGTGGGAGTGCAATTCATCTCAAGGACATTGCTCTGTGAGATGATTTGCCTATGCAGTTCTAACAGAAACAAGTGCTATTTAGTCATCTGCATCTGCATGACAGAAGTTAACCTTAAAGCTAAGGGACATGTCATTATTCATATTTAGCTAAATTATCAGCTGGGAATGTATTGTACATGCATGTGGGGGAAAAAAGCTTTAGACTGATGTAGCAAAAATTTTAATGCTGAATTGTAGCAAGTTATATCAAGATACTAATAAGCACAAACCAGCTGCTGGCTGAGAGATCAACTATCCATAGTTTTTAGCTGAAACTTGAGGCAAAATAAGGTCATCCATTCTAGAAGGAATAAACTCTGTGTTACCAAAGGGTCCTTCATAGGTGGCATATAAGTAGTCTTCCTGGTATGAAACCTAACCTGTTGCCTACTTTCTTCCACCAGCCATGTCTTCCACAAAACCTGCATTGACCCCTGGCTTCTGGACCACGGGACATGTCCACTGTGCAAATGTGACATCCTCAAAGTTTTGGGTGTTGAGGTAAGGCAGCAGTCTGTCACAGTGGCAGCTGCCGTTGTCAGTCTTGCGTTGGTGTAGTAACCACATCTTGAGCTATTTCTTTCTGCCTGTAGAGCACTTGTGGTAAGCACAGGTGTTGCCATGTCAGTGGCAAGATGCTACTAACTGCTGTGTCCCTTCTAGGGAAACCTGCAGCTGACCTGGTCTGAGTTGGTATCACTTAAAGCCTCTGGCAGAATGTCAGCCAAAGCTGACTGTCATGCACAGAAGAATCGCTCTTAACTCTTGCACTTGTGCAGCTAAGGGTGTTTATCAAAGCTTTGGGCAGACTTTGACAGCTCATGCTGTCTCTGAAACCTCTGTTAAGTTCCTCAGTACCCACAGTCCTTGAAAAGTGAATGTGTTAGCACGTACTTCATTCCTGGAGCCACATGATTTCCTAGGCTACATCAAGAAATTCTGATGTGTTCTGTAACTGCTCATTACTGCAAATGCCAGGAGGAGCTGCTGTGGCCACTGCCTGGACCAGCTGAAATGTATGCCAGAATTTGCCTGGGAGAGGCATATCTGCACTGAGTGGAAGGAGGACGCTTTTCTTGGTACTGGGCAGTAAAAGAGTGAATGCAGAAGCTGTGTCTGAACTTCCCATTCAATTATGCCGTAACTGGCTTTCCCCTATAATGTTGTAGATTAACAGCAGAACTTTTACTCCATTTTGTTTTTTTTTCTCTCTGGGTAAAAGTGCCTTGGACTGAGTCCTTGCAAGCATTGGTCTCCTGAAAAGATGTAGCCTTCTACCAAGTTGTAACTTAATCATATTCTCTTTTTTTCCCCACAAAGATGGATGTAGAAACACGATCCCAGTCTGTGCAAGCCGCAGGATCCAGTGGCCAGAGACCTCTATCCACTGTCACTATAGTTAATGAAGACGATAATCTCAGTGAGACAGCATCATCTGGATATGATTCTGTACAGGGCCCAGATGAATCTGCTCAGGAGGCACATGCACCATCAGAAAGTATGTCTACTTTTTCATCTGTCTTGCTGGATTATGTTGCACTTGGTTTCTTAGGCTGTGAATTTGGGGAGTTTGCCTTGGTAACATCTCACAGGGCTTGATCTTCCCTTTTGTTTTAGCGCTTGGCTCTGGTACTTGATCTTTGTTTCTAAATGAAACACAACCTTAATGTGAATTAAAAGACAAAGCCTGTGAAAAGAAAAGAGTGGCTAAAAAATCAGAGGCTTACTACTTCAAGAGCAAAGAGATTTTTCTAAAGATGTCCCTCATCTCTTTGTCTCTTTGGAGATTTCATTGGGATGAGTGACTGTTGATTTGCCACCAGATCTATCTGTTTTAAGTAGTTACTTATTTGCAGAAAACTTGCTCTTGCTTAGACAGTGCAGGAGAAATGTGACAAGTACTTCAGCTGAGTATCAGATTTTGCCATGGCTAAGTCATCCTTGAACACATTCAGACAATTTGAAATTCATTAAATTTGAGAACACTATCAGCTTTCTCAAAGACTTAGTCTTTTTGAACCGTAGCAAAGTAATGGAAAATGTCTTTTTAGTGCTCAACTTTGCCAAGACGCACTCAGTGTTGCTGTTGGTTTTAAAAGTGGAAAGGTTCCAGATAAACAAAGGGAACTATCCCCTGGACTGTGGCATGGCCTTGGGAAGGGGAGTAAGGGAAAAGCTTTCAGAGGTGGAAGGGATACTCTCTTTCTTGTAGGAAGCCTAGCAGGAAAATGTGGGATTTGCTGTCTTCTGCATGATGTGTTGCTGTACAGCAAGTGATGTGTGTACAGGAGTCCCCTGCTCAAGCACCACAGCAGAGCAGAGGACACTTGCTATGAGCATCAGAGGTTGAAATTGCATCCCTACAGGCAACTCAAGTGATGCTGGATTAGTTACATGGCTCAGGCTCTCGTGTATTCTCACTTGGAATGGGAAGGAAACACAGGAACATCAGCCAAACAAGGTTAATCTGTAGGGAGAAGGGCTTTCTCTGTGAATCAGTGTGGCCCCCCAGTTTATCCTGAACCTGCTCTCTGTAGGAGTTGCTCCTGCTGCCTGCCTTCAGCAGCCCTAAAGACACAAAAACTGACAGTCTCCTAGTTGGATTTTGTGGCCTCATAGGGTCTTCTGTGGCTTGAGCACACAATCTCTGCTTCCTCAGAGCTGAGCAGGTACTACTGAGCTGAGCAGGTATCTCTATAAATGACAGGTAGTGTCAAGAATGGGCTGCAAAGTAATGAGGGGCATTGGAAGAGTGGTAGTTGGAGCATGGCCTTGGATTTCTGACTGTGGGAAAAGTGTTGGGAAATGATCACTGCAGTGATGTTCTGGAAACCAAGTGAGCATGGTTTGCTTTAAGGTAGTAAAGCTTGCTTATGACACTTCTTAACTTGTTTTGACTTGATTTTGCTCTGGACAGGTGACAACACACCTCCTGTAAATGAAGAATCCCAGCCCTCCACCAGGACTGTCCTTTCACAAGGTGACAACCCAGGTTTTGAGGGAGATGAAACACAGGTTTCTGAAGGCAGGATTGTTTGTGAAGTCACGCTCTAAGGGCATGCCTGGCAACATGGTGCAAGCCTTCTGCGGGGAGCTGCCTACTGCCATTCCCTATATACCAAAAATCACAAGACTGCTGCAGAAAATACTGCGTTGGCAATGTTTAGATAAATAGACTTGTTCAAATCATAATTGTATGGTTTGCCTTTCTTAAAACTGCATTTCCCACGTGAGTTTTAGCACTCTTCAGATAAAACTGTCTTAAATATAAAGAAAACCAGCAGATTTTAACACTGAAAAAAAAGTTCCATCTTCAACAAAGCTTCTCTTCAGTGTTTGAGTTGTCTAAGTGAGAAGATTCTTTATGTTGTAGCTGTCTCTACTGGGAACTGTTTTGAGGTTTTTTTGTTGTTTGTTTTCGTTCAAGTGGATTTTCATTGTAAACAAAATTGATTTTGATCTGGTCTAATGCTTATTTACGAGACACAGTTTTGTTTAAAATAACACTGTATTTAATATTTCAGTGCACTAATTGGATAGGAGAAAATGCGAACTAATGCTTGACAAACTGGATTTCATCCACAGTGTCTTTGGTTCTCTAGTAAACCGACTGATTCTCTACCTCTCAACTCCAACCTGCCAACCACACATTCCTAAGGGGAAAAAAAGAAAGCTGCAAGCTGACAGGCCAAATCTGACTTGCACAGCACTGTAAAGGGAACAACTGCAGGAACTTCTCAACCCTTGTTAATGTTAGTCAGTCTGAAAGATCCTCAAGTGACTTTGGGAGTTATAACCATCTCTAGCACCAGCAACATGCCAGAGTCCTGCCTTTGTGGGAATGTGGGGTGACTTCAGAAAGAGTAAACTGAAGATGAAAAGATAAATTCTTCCCAAAGGATCTGCTTTGTTTTGTTCAGAAAATGATCCAGCCTTTGAAAAATGCTGGACTGTTGCTATGCATTGTCTTGCTCAAGTGCACAAGTTGCAGGGAGAGCTGACGTCCTGTGAGGGTTGGAGAAGCTGTCTGCCATCTGCATGGAGTTGGGATGGGGTCAAGGAAGAACACTGGATGCCTCAATAGTAAGTGACTTGGCCTTGCCCAGCAAAGGTAGCTAAGGACGTCTTACTAATGCACTTTATTTTTTTACCTCTGTCCCTGACTAGTTTCTAATACTAGCAGGACTCTGTCTTAAAGCCTGCAATAAAGAACTTCAGAATCTGGAGGGGAAAAGCAATGCATTTTATTAGTTATAGTACAAATTAAATGGTTGTAAATATTTCATAATTTGTATTGAATTTGAATATGAAAATGTAAATAAAACTCTATTTTTGATGATCCTGACTGACATGAAATATTACCAACTCTTTTATGGAAGCAGATGCTGAATTTGCCATGTTCCACAACCCTGAAACTCATTTAGTTTTGGGAGGCCAAAAGCAGCAGTGTTTGCTCAAAGTGTTTGGACTAAGGAGCGCTAATTATGTGTAGGATGCTGCTGTTACATGGATTGAAATTGTGTTGAGAGCTTAAACCTGATAGCTGTACTCAATATAAAAGAAAGCCAAGCAGTTTAGGGTGTGTTCAGTGAGCTCTGAATTGTTCTTGTGGGCATGTTCAGCAAGAGGCAATCAGCCATGAACTCTTCAGATCAGACAGGCTGCATCTCAGCTTGCTCAGCATCCTTTTCTTGCTCTACAGTCTATGCCTGCTTTGAAGAAAAAGCATTTTAAAAATTATTACATGTCCTTTGTTCTGTACTGCACTATTAGATGTAGTAAAAGTTCATCACTCTCCTGGTCCATTTGGTGGCAATTAAGTCTTGTGTTTCTTTTTAGCTCAATTCCAAGTCTAGTCTAGAAAGTTCCAATTGCAAAGCTGACTGTAGTCAGACTCCACTCTGAAGCAGTAATTTGCTGCAATTGCCTTTCTATTCTACCTCTGAAATGGAGAGCAGAGAAAGCAACAGCCAAGCAGTAAATATGCAACCCCTGAGCACTTAAATTCATTTAATTTCAATTTCACAAAGCTGTTTTAAATTTATTGTGGTGTGTCAGCTGTAATGTAGTAGAATCTCATGAGGATACAGTCTCATGAAATCACCTGCCAGTCTTGTGTTCAACAGGGGCAAGATTTGATGTTCAAGAAGAAAAAAAAAAAAACAACAAAAAAGGGAGGGGATTCAGATCAGTTCAATGCATTGAAAGGCACTTTTTTCTTTTGTTTCCAGTCATTTGGGTTGCTTTGTTTATAGAATTCAAGCTTTATTATTACTGGGTTTTAGGAGCAACAAACTTGCCTTTTTCTTAGTACTCCTATTTCTAAGGGTGATGGAGAAGGAATGCACTAGTGGAGTACCAGGGGGTGCAGCAGCTCATGTTGATGAACATGTACTGCTGTAGGATCAGGTGACATGTATGTGTTCTGTCAAGACATGGGCTTGCTTGGAACTCAAGGCCCTTATGTTAATTTTCAGAAAGATATTTAAGATTCTTATATCAAAATGTGACCTACTGCGAAAGGAACAAATGCAGTGTTTGTACCTGAACAGTATTTGAGCTACTGTTAGGCAGAATTTAATGATCCTCTGGTTTTGCAGCTTAAGTTGTGAGTCTGCTCTGTTCTTGTCTGTGCAGGTTTGTTTGTAAATAGTAGCCATGCAAGGGGCTTTGTAAGTCTCCTAACACTATCTGTGATACTCACCTTGGGTCTCTGTTGCTGTCAGACTGTTTTAAAGAAATTTCAAAGCTACACTCTCACTTTGTATTTCCAAGTTTCCATGGATAGCAGCTGTCTTTAACTGACCCTGCTTAGGGGACTGTGCAGCAGATTTTTCATTTGGTTTTGGTGATTTTACAGGTGTGAATGGCTCTGGGACACATATACATATATATGTGCACTGTGGCATGACAGACTCTTTTAAGCAAGAGGTCAAGAGGAACATGCCTGGGGATTGGGTTGTTCCTGAAGTGCAATACAAACCTGCTGTTACTGTGCAGTAGTTTGGGGGTTTGCTATAGATACAATAATTTTGTGTGTAAGATAATGGAAATTATGTGTCCATGAGTGGCAACAGTTGCTAACATGTTTACCTGTTGACTCTGTTAATATTCCCATTGAGTCCTACATGTCAATTCTTCTGTCCCCAAAGAGCAAGCTGAACAGGCTCCAGCATCATCTCAGTGCTGTCACCTCTCTCCCCCAAGAGGGCTCTGATCTAGACACTCCACTCAAACCCTTGTGGTTTTCAAAGGGGGACTGGGAGAGACGTTTTATCCCTGCAGGAGAGGAAGCCTTGTCACCTGGTGCTGGATTCCTGTGCTGTCCTGTAAACCAGGCTTTACAACAGCAGGACTTTTTAAGTCCCAAACCAAAATAATACCATTTTCTAATCTTCCGGAAACTTCAGATGTTCCCGTAGAAATATAGTTCAAGCTGAGATTTTTGCTTAAGGGAAAAAGCAGGGCTTAAGATGAGAGGCTGCAGACAAAAAAAGCAGTTTGAGTCACAAGGTCAGTTGGACTCTTCCCATAAAATGAAGAGACTTAACCCATCTCAGTCTTTAGATGGAAAGATCTGCATTTCTCGACTGACCTAACAGTTGGACAGGATACCTTGGCTGTGTGATTCAGTGGAATTTCTTTGCATGTTTAACACCAGAACAGAAAGTGGCCCTGCCCTCAGGTTTAGACTGATGTTTTTCCTGTGCAGATTTGAATGGGGCTGCACTTCTGCAGCAGTGTAATGGTGGTAGTTTGGAAGAGATAAAAGAAAATCTACTGGCTTTGGCAATTTAATTTTGGTTTCAAGAGAAACTTGAAACCAAATTGCAGCATTCCTGCACTGGTTGTTCAACTGTTAGTTATATAGAGTGAAGCCAACATTTATTTATATAGCTATTTATATTATCTTGACTATGGTTATTTGAGGGAAGTAATTTACAATTTCTAGGAGGTCTTTAAGAAGTAAAAGAAAAATTCTGCAGTACTAAATCAATCTTTGTTGCTGTAGAACGCTTTGATTAGACTGTAGCGTGATTATGCACTGATTAAGAAAATTTTCAAGTGGCTATAAATAAATTTCTCCAAGCTGATAGAGGGGCACTCTTTGCATCTTAACAGTATTTGATTAAGAATGAAATTCCTGAGGGAACTGGAAAAAAGGAAGACATCCAAGACCTTGAAACAAGGAGAGGAAAGCAGAACAGACATTTTCCAAGCAGTAGAATTTTACTGTTAAATATTATTCAAATTAACAAAGTTTGAATCTTACATAAGCAAGCAATGTATGTCCTAACATGTCCAGCACGTGTGAGTCACCAAACGGCAGGCTAAAAGGGTAGGAATTGCCAAGGGCATCTCTCCTAACAATTAGCATCAGAAAATCTTTGTTAGGTCTTTAATTTCTTATATCCAAGGGCTTGTCTAATTGGGGAAAATTAGCTGGTAAACACTCTCTCTGGGAATGCTCTTAGTTCCATGCAGGAACTGTTCTGTTGGTTCAGCTGGTAAATCTCCAGCAATGTTACTGGGTTCCCTCAGGTGGGGGATGGAAGAAACTGCCTCATGAGGAGCTGTATGACAGTGTATGTGGGAGTTGTTTGCCTTGTCTCATTAATGTTTGAGCTGTGTTAGTTACCACATGCTGGCTAATGACTCTTATTCAACTTTTCCTTTCTAGTAAGGGTAGAGCACAGAAATTTGTTGCTTCCTATTCTGTTATAAAGGCAGGTAAAAGAGTAATGTTGGTTAAATCTATATTTAGTCCCAAAGGCAAAACTTTTTAATACTACAGCTTCTCTTGCTGTGGTGCAATGAGTGATGGGAAGAAAAGAAAAAGTTTCATGCCAGTGCAATTCACCCAGTTTTGAAGGCTCCCCATGAGCTAAATGTGATTGCACACTCAGGTCTGCTTTCACACCGGTGCCTTTGGGTTGCTTGTGCAGCTGGAACTGGATGGGCATTGCCAAACAATTTCTGTGAGCACTTGGCAAACCTCTCTGTGCCCATGTGCACAAATAGACCAGTGCTGGCACCAGCATTTTTGGAAGTGAAGTGCTATTGAAAGGCATGAAGGAAGGCAGGAGAGAGCAAAAGTGCCAAGATTGCAACCTGTAGTTAGTGCATGATGTGCACAATTTTTTTTAGAAAGAGCTCAAATTAGAGGCCGAGTTTAAACAATTGTGTGCTGACTGTTTTGTATGATACACAATCAATAAAGCATTATCCTTGAAAGTCTTAGGGAGGTCAGTTATGCTGGAGAGTGCTAAGGGAAGGAAACTGCAGGGAAGTTTCTGGGAAACAGGAAGTTTACTCCCTCCAGTTGTAGTGAATGACAGGTTCTGTCACCAGGAGTGACTCTTGCACAGAGGTGGGAAGTTTGCAGCAACAACAACCTTGGGCAGAGGAGGCACTGGGGCTTCCACCCCCCTGAATCTTTTGTTTGTGCTTTTTGTAAGCACCAAAAGGCAAATATAAGGCCTCAGGGAGATACTTGGAGCATCTTGGGACATACTGAAGAGATTGAGAAAGAACCAGCACAAGCAGGGGCAGCCTGAGCAGCTGGGTAGCTGCGACTCTGACTTCATGGGAAGCTGGAGGTTGTGCTGTGCTGACCAGTGCACATGGAAAGCAAGTCCTGAGGCCATCCCACAGCCTCAGGAAATCCTTGGCTGCCAGGTATGTGTGGCAGAATAGTCCTCACACCTGATTTCTTTGAAACTAGGATGTAAGGGAGCTACTCTTTAAATCTCTACTCTTTTTGCTGGTGGATGAGAGGCTGGACATGGTATGGCCATATGCGCTTGGAGCCCAGACAGCCAAATTTGTCCTGGGCTGCACCCAAAGCAGTGTGGGCAGCAGGTCAAGGAAGGGCATTCTGCCCCTCTGCTCTGCTCTGGTGAGACCCCACCTGCAGAGCTGCATCCAGCACCGAGGGCCCCAGCATAGGAAGGACATCGACCTATTTGGAGGAGGAGGAGGAGGTCACCAAGGTGATTAGAGAGGGATGGAGCACCTCTCCTACAGGGAAGAGCTGTGAGAATTGGGGTTGTTCAGCTTGGCTTCAGGGGGACATAATTGGGGCCTTCCAGTACTTAAAGGGAGCCTACAAGAAGGATGGAAGGGGACATTTTACAAGGGAGTGTAGTGACAGGACAAGAGGCAATGGCTTTAAACTGACAGAGAGCAGGTATATTTTAGATATTAGGAAGAAAGTCTTCCCTGTGAGGGTGGTGAGGCACTGGCTGTTGCTGTCCAGTCCCTGGAAGAGTTCAAGGCCAGGCTGGATGGGGCTTGGAGCAACTTTGTCTAGTGGAAGATGTCTGTGCCCGTGGCAGGGGGGTTGGAACTGGGTGATCTTAAAGGTCCCTTCCACCCTAAACCATTTATGATGATTCTGTGAAATCAGAAGACATGATGGCAGGACTGTAGTAAGAGCTGATAAGAAAGTGCAGTCCCTACGGGTATGAAAGGCACTGTTTTGTTCCTTAATGGGATAAATTGAACAACTGGTAAAGTCAACCTGCAAATAATCCAAAGAGCCAGTCATTGAGGACAAACACCGAAGGTCTTGCAGGTAAGTCATGCAAATACTGAGACCCCTAGCCCAGCTTTTGTTAAGGCAATTGCAAAGTCCACTCCAAATTAGCACTCAGCGGTGCTGTGTGACAGAAGCAGCGAGGCCGATTGCCATTTTATAATGTGAAAGGTTAAATAGGCAGGTCGCTCCGGGGGCTGGTGGGGCTCCCCCGGCTCGGCACAGCCCCGGGCTGGGTCTGGGGTGCCGTGTGGGTCCCCTCCTTGCCCCAGCGCCTGTTCATGGGAAGGCAGAGCAGGGGGCTCTGAGTTCTGCAAAAAACAGTCTTCCCCACTACAGGAGCGTGATTGAGTACAGAACCTGTCCTGGGCAAGCACTGCATAAAAAAAGTATTCTG
>JAOXXN010000040.1:50429-68565 GCA_026770055.1 Myrmophylax atrothorax | reverse complement strand
GGATTCCCCATCCCTGGAGGTTTTTCAACTGAGCTTGGCCGTGGCACTGAGTGCCATGATCTGGTAAAGGGACTGGAATTGGACCAAGGATGGGACTTGATGATCTTGAAGGTCTTTTCCAACCCAATTGATTCTGTGATTCTGTGATCAGCTACCAAGACCTTTGGGCACTGGTAGAATGATGGAGGCACAATCTTTTCTTCTGTAAGCTGCAAGTATAACTTGACACAGTTCAGGATGGACTCCCAAGGGTCAAGTTTATCCCAAAGTGTACTCTAGGTAGGGATAACAGTAGCTGCTCTTCTGAATACTTTTGTCTACTTTGCCTTTGCATGTTAAAACGAGCCAGGTTCTCAGTTATGGCCAGAGCTGAATTGTTGCTCCTCTAGTGTAAGAAGTTCTTTTTCATGTTGCATTATTAATCAGTAGGAATGGAAAAGTAAATTAAACTTGAGGGTAGAGTATATGATTTTTCCTAGACCGTGCCTTTTGATAGTGTGCCACATAGGGTTTATTTTGTTGTGTTGTTGGGGGTTTGGTTGTTTGCTTTGTTTTGATTTCTTTTTTTAAACTCTTTTATTTTCATTTTAAGTTTTGTAGCTTCTCCTGAAAATGAAGTCTTAATTGCATTATGCATGCTGCTTAACTAGTGGGTGTCCAAAGAGACCTCCATTCCTAAATTTGACCGGAGTCTTTTATTCTTTGCATTCATCATTGATTTTAATTCTGAGTCACGGTCTTGCCTTCATATTGATATCAATTAATATTGTCATGTGGTCTAATGCTAAAGAGTAATTGTTGTGGAATTAATCTATTTCTTAGGCTTTTTGAAAACTCTGAATGCATCTATATTACAGGGAAAGAGAACCATGTGTTTTAATTAATTTTTCCATGCTTTGATGTTTCTTAATTAGTAGTGTTCTTTAAGGAAGCAAGAGTCCATCTAGACTTTGCTGTGCTTTCAGCCCTCCTTTTAGTTGCCTGTGACAAAAGATGAGTTTTTCAGGAAATCTCCCATTTTGCAAACACTTACGTGCATGAGTAATTGGATTTTGCTGTTACCTCTTTTTTAGGAATCTTCATTTTATCAACTTAAATGAAAACTTGTGCCTCTTGCTGTCTTTTCGATGCAGTTAGCTATCTTCTAAATATAGATTTGTTCTTGTAGCTTTAATTTAATGTAGTTCCCTGCATGTCACTTGAAAAGGGCAGCCTTATAAAGTGGATGGAATTTGAACAGTCTGTAAATGGACAGTAAATGACATTTCAGGACCACCTCTGGGGAAGTCAGAACTGATGGTGACATGCTATCAAAAAGGTACTTGGTACGTGTGTTGGGACTGTGCTCTGGGGAATTCTACTGCCATCAGGTCAGCCCTTGGGAAATGACAAAGGGTAATCATCTTAGGACTCAATTTATATAAATTCTGTGCTGCATAAATATACTTCAGGAAAAAGGCTACATAGTGTTATTGTACTTTGTGTTGGAAAACAGATTGTTTCTTCCTTGCAGGAATTGATGAGATGACACCGTTTCTGCTGTCACAGGTGAAGGATCCAAGCAGGGCTTCTGAATAATTGAAACAATTATTAAACAGTTTCATCTTTCCTGTGTACCCTCTGTCCTTGTGATTCACACTGTGGTCCACACGTGTAGTCTGAGAAAAATAATTACTTTTGCTATTTAATTGCTATGTTAATTACTCTTCATACAATTTTTAAGTGCTGTTGCAAATCCACCCAGTGTAATACAGTCTGGCTGTTTAACTGTATTTAGAGCAATTTCTATTCATTCCCAAGGCCACTTTAATTAATTCTGTGGAGTCTGTTGAAAGTTGTTTAATTAGCTTTTAAAAGTAAGCTGAGAAAAAAGCAATTGTTAAAGGTGTGTTCTTGCTTGGGGGTATTGGTAGTATGTAATTACACTGACTGATTTGATTTGTGAGCATTCTTGTGGAGGATGAAGCTGCCAATTAATTTATATTCTACAATGCCTTTATTCAAATCTGTGTAAATTCTTTCTCTTTCTTTCCCTCTCCTTGTCCCCCAGCATCTGATGGGGAGTCACTGTCTTTAAAGCACTGACCTGGCTATTGAATTTGCTGAATCTCTGCTGTTTCACTCGTGTCATCTCAATCTTTGCTGCCTCCCAGTGATGTTTGCTTTACATCCACACACACGTTAGAAGGGATTTTGCACAGCGGGTCCCAGTCTTGAAGTTCTGCTCTGGAAACTGTTATGGGCCAGTGATCAAAGCTGATGATATCAAAGACCTAGATTGCATTTTCTTCTGAGCCTCCTGTGTTTGCTCTCACCTCTCCCACATGCCAGACTATTGGACTGGGAGTGCTCTAGTGATGCTGAGTCCGTGTTGGGGAGGCGCTGCTGGGAGGAAGGAGCTGTCAGTCCAAGGGAGGCTTCAGCACCGAGCCACACAGTGTTGGCAAAGCTACAATGCCTCTGGATCTGAAGGCCAGAAACAGAGCTGCATGAAGGGCTTAGGAGATAAAAACACAGCATTGCACAGGTTTAATGTACAATGAGTACCTTTGCAGTGTACTCGAGAGGAACAAGAAATTTGAGACTTGTGATTTGGACTTGTGTATCTAAATTACTCAGCAACTGGGGAGTGTGCTAAGTGTTCTCTTGATTAATACTTCTAATGAAATGATTAAGGTCTCTTCGAATTTTAAGGAATACTAATTTTCTTGTTTAATCAGGATCCAGCAGAGAAGAAATAACAGAGCACTGGGAGTGGTTAGAACACAATGTTATGAAGACTTTATCGGTATTTGATTCAAATGAAGATATTACGAGCTTTGTCCAAGGAAAGATAAGAGTAAGTAACAGGCACATGACGTCATTGGGAAAGGCTAAGTGCTTTTTTTTCCTCTAACCATACATGAATAATATGTCCTCTGTAGAATATCCAAGGACAGCATTGTAATGCTGCCTACTTCTGTTTGAATAGTATGCGATTGTTAACTTTAACATGCACAATTGTTCACGTTTCTCTGCCCTACAACTAAGTAAGGTTGTTTGACATAAACTCCTTGTGGTAAATGATCAAATGCCTTTAGATAGGGGTCTAAAACTGTTGATAAATTATTTCACAATAATTTTAACCGTGCCTGGGAAGTATATGGTCTATTTTTGTGAAGGTGCAACAGTTCACTCTGTATATGCTAGATATTTAGCCTAAGAACTCATGGGATTAAGTGAGGAAAATATGTCTGTTTTAGAAGAGGAGGCCTGGGAATGTGTGTCATGCCTGAGTTGTGTGGGAGGCTTGGTGAATGAGTCTGAAATAGCACATTTGATTTGTGACCTGTGTTCTGATCCTTAGACTGTTCTTCCTGTTCTGAATTTAACTCTCCTGTTTGGGGAATGCTGTGCTGTGTGTAGGCAAGTGCATATATGACACCCACCCACATGGATGCATATATAAAATAATGGGATTTTTTTCTCTTAGGGTTTGATTGCTGAAGAGGGAAAAGGGTCTTTTGTAAAAGAAGATGATCCTGAGAAGTTTCGTGAAGGTCTTATGAAGTTTGAAAAGTGTTTTGGATTACCGGAGCAGGAGAAGTTGATTACCTATTACTCATGCAGTTACTGGAAGGGCAGAGTGCCCTGTCAAGGATGGCTTTATCTCAGTACTAACTTCCTCAGCTTTTACTCATTTTTGCTTGGAGCAGAAAGTACGTAAGCCTGGATGCTAAGCCTGGTCCCTTCATGCTCTACTGCTGTCTTTCAGATTAGGAAGAATCTCTCCTAAGGGAGCTCTTTGCCATGTGAGCAGTTGTCAACACAGAAGAGAAAAAAACCTGCCAACATAAAATAATTTATGGAAATGAATACATTTGTGTAACCATTAGTTTACTTCCTCCATACAAGCTTCAGGAAGAAGACAGACAGTTGCAGCTGACTGTAGCTAAAAGCTGTCCATCATCTTTAGTTCCTGCTGCATTAATAACTCTGTGAGGATTGCAGCTCCTTCTTCACACACAGGCTTAATACTTCACACGAGTGCACTGCACACTGGTGACAATTCCACATACCTTGTTTTTCCTGTGTAACATTAGTTTTAAATGCCCAAACAAATGCCTCAAATAGTGGGAACTATAACTGTATTTATGTGAAAAATGGAAAGCAAAAGAAAGTAGGATCCTTTCAAAGCTAATTTTGATCTGTACTAGGAAAGGCATAGCTAATGAGCAGAGTTTCTCTACATGCCAATACATGATTGATTTAATTTAAGCAGCTCTCTTTGTGAGCTGTTGGAGGGGGTTGGCTCATATGATGGTGTGTGTTTGCCATTTGCAGTTTCTCATAAGAGCAAAGAATAGGTGATGTAAGCTTGTCCAGTCATACATGGTGTATCTTTTAATATTTTTCTTTCTATAAAGTTACCTCTAATGGAATTATTTTTTAGGAAATGTGAGGAGAATGAGTTTTGTGCTTGTTAGTTTGTAGCCCTTTCCAAGTGTTCTTTCATTTAACTGTGTTGCTTAATTGTATTTTACTAGGGCTGCTGACTACTGCTTTGCTTTTTTTAATACAAGGGTAGTAGCTACTGGGAAGTGACTCACATCTCCTTATATTTTTATTTGCAGTAAAACTTATTATCTCCTGGGATGAAATATCAAAACTGGAGAAAACTTCCAATGTGATTCTGACAGAGAGCATTCATGTGTGCTCCCGTGGGGAAGATCATTATTTTTCCATGTTTTTGCACATCAGTGAAACATTCCTTCTCATGGAGCAGCTGGCAAACTATGCTGTTAGGAGACTTTTTGACAAGGAGACATTCGAGAATGATCTAGTCCTTCATGACCCTCTGCAGATCACCAAGAGGTAATGCATTACTTGGAGTTTATCTGCTCAGGGCCCACTACTTGTTGAGGCACAGAAGAGAATCGTTGTCTCAAGTTGATCTTTGAATCTCAGCAAAAGTGATGTTCTCTTAACCAAGTGTCTCATTAAAATGTTGGCCCAAAGCCATGTGGGCAATTGTAATTTATTGTTACTTTGCAAGATCCAAGGTCTATATGAAGGCAGGGTGTGATCAAACCTTCAGAGCTGATTTTCCAACTATAACGTTTATAGTAATTTGAATTTTGAAAAGGGTGTTCTTGCAGCATTTAGGGTTAGAAAATTCAGAATGGAGCTACAGTGTCTCCAGAGAGACCTGATGAGGAAGGATCAGGTGGACAATAAGTCATTTAATAAACATGTCTAAATGGCTTTTCTGCCTCTGGAGGTGGGTGAGGAAACCAATGAGTTGCAGATGAGTGCATGGCTTTCCTTATTTACAACAGTATTTTGGGCAGTGGGAAAGCCATGAATGTAAATAACTCAGTGGTCAGGGTCCTTGCTTCTCATGGGAGGTGTGTAATTATTCCTTGTAGTAATTTTATGATTTCACTTCAGTTCTGGTTTCTGTTGAAGGAAATGCTGCCTTTTCCTCAAAGAGCTGTTCAAATTCTCAGTCAAATGTTCTGGTTTTTATCTGTGGACCACAGCTATTTACTGTGAAATGTAACTAGGAAAAGAAAGTGTGTTGTTAGGTGATTTTAGTACACCTAAGGGAACTAAATTGTAAAATGGAAAGGGACTCTGTTGGAAAATGTTACCTATCTGCAAATTAGAAATGATGATAAAACACTTTTCTAAGAAATGTTTCTGCTTAAAGCTGCATGCACCTATGACTTAAGAAGAAAAAAAGCCATTTAGTTTTATAGTACTCAGGTAGTAAAGCCTGGTTTAGGTTATATTTCCTGGGTAATTGATCCCTCAGTTGGGTAGCAATGCTAGAGTGGGTTGTTTCTCTACAACCAAAACATTGTTTCTGGGTGCAGTTATCTGTGAAGAATTAGCCCATGGCAGATGTTTACAACGTGTGCTGCTTTTCTGTCTAATTAACCCTCTGTCAAGCCAAAACTTGTTTTAATTTTAAGTGGATTACTCTGCTGTGTGGGGAAAGAGAGCAGATTAGGCTATTGGTATGTTTTTCTGCGCTACCTGTAGGCCCTGGTTCAGCACAGTGCTTTACTGTGCGAAAACATGATTGAATTTATTCCTATTGAGTGACATATTTAAGTGTTTTGTTAAGTGGCTGTACAGGTAGGTGTGGTCTTACTCTTTGTTGCCTCTTCACACAAAACGTTGAACCCTCCAGACTGATGCCATGGATTATGGGAAAGCCTCATGTTTTACTGTCTTTTCCCAAGATATTTTTGACTTTTTTGTTTGTAAAGACATTCGAAAACTTACTTTATTTTTTTCCCCTTTCCTATCTTTTTGTTTTGTTTTAATCCAGAGGCCTCGAGAGCCGTGCCCACAGTGAGCAGTTCAGCGCATTCTTCAGGCTGCCTAGAGAAGAGACCTTGAAGGAAGTTCATGAGTGCTTCTTATGGGTTCCTTTCATTCACTACAACACTCATGGGAAAATGTGCATTTCAGAAAACTATATTTGCTTTGCCAGCCAGGATGGCAGCCTGTGCAGTGTAATCATTCCACTAAGAGAGGTAAGGTGAATTACAGGTCAGCCAGTTCCACCCCCAGTTTTGCACTTGTGTAGTTTAATGCCATTAGCAGATTTTCATTAGAATCTTCATGCTTTATGTGATGTCATGTATTTTCCCCTATCCTGCATACTGCATGTAGGAGTTCTGTTTGTAGGTTTACGGAACTGCTTTCATGTTTCAGATTTGTTTCTTGTATCCTCTTTTCCATTTCTATTTACTTTTATATCTGTAGGTGGGTACAGAATCCAAATTTTTTTTAAAAAATTTGTTTGTTCTTGAGTTAATGAGAGATTCTGGAGGTAAAAAGTAAAGAATTGTAGAGGTTGGAGCATCTTGAAGATTAGTTATCACTCTGCCATGTTTCT
Organism: Myrmophylax atrothorax; assembly: GCA_026770055.1. Classification (NCBI taxonomy): domain Eukaryota; kingdom Metazoa; phylum Chordata; class Aves; order Passeriformes; family Thamnophilidae; genus Myrmophylax; species Myrmophylax atrothorax. Next base: position 61,673 of record JAOXXN010000040.1, on the reverse strand, counting down.
TGACTCAGTAGTGCAATTCTTGCAGCAGTTGAGCAGTGCTGTCTGTTCAAAAGTCTGTAGGAAAATCCAGTTGTCAAGTGACTAAGTAGCAATGCCATTACACTGATAGTCCCAACATACTGAATAAGGACTGTAAAGTAAAGAACACAGCATTGGTATTTCTGTAGAGTCCTGTAACAGACTGCAAAATAACTTGTGGGGAAAAAAGCAAACAACTCTCCATCCCTGTCCTAACTTCATGTGATCTGGAACATTGCCACAGTCCAGTCTTCCAGTGTTAAATGCTTTTCATCAACATCCAGATACATTTTACAATAGCTTAGAAATTAATGAGGTTCTGTAATGGCTTTGTAATTGCTTTACTTGCTCTGTGTACACACTGCCTGACATAAGACACCTGGCATAGGGGGTGAACTGTACTAATTCAGCAGAACACTTTGTGTTCCCCACCTTGATAAAGCAGTTTATTTGATTATCTCTAAATAGTCCTGCAAACAGTAAAGGCTTCCATAACCTGTGAAAAACAAGAAGAGGCTGCATGAAAGGAGCTGACTCTAAATTTATTTTTGTGGACTGTCAGGCCCTCACTGTTTGTTCTACAGTACTGCAGGGTTACCACATTTCAGTGGTTTTCCATTCTTTACCTTTAGCAATGTGAATGCATCAGCAATGCCAGTCAGTCTGTATATTCATGACTGTCACAATTGTACTTGCATGATTAAAGTGTTTTAACTGCTCTAATCTGTAACTGTTCCATCATGGCAATTAAAGTCAGCTCCAGCTGTCATGTGTTGTGACAGCTGCCTTTGACAGGGTGTTCCCAGAGGAAATTCAGTCTTGTAAAACTTGTTTCATTTGATTTCTTGCGAAAGTCATGTTTTGGCTGCTTTTGGATGGTAAGGAAAAAAAGGAACAGCTTCAGCAGGTGGAAGGAGACAAGATTCTCAGGCTGAGTACTCACAGCTGGGAAAACCTTTTCGAAGATTTCTGGTACTCTGTCAAAAATCTGTTGTGTAATACTTAGTACCTTGTGCTAAAATAGCTCCAGGCCACTAAGCTTTCTACTTGTAACTTGTGTTACTAGTTCTGCTAGTGTGGTGCTTCAAAATACTGTTTCATTTACACATGTATTTTTAACAACTTTGTCTTTTAGAACTAAGCTGGTAAAATATCTTGCCTGATTTATGTATCCCTGGTTCATAGGTCACAGGGGTGGAAAAGGCAGATCCAGCCAACAGAGGAGTCAGCATCAGTACCAAAGGAAAAACAGCTTTTCGTTTCACGGAGGTCAGAGATTTTGAGCAGCTTGTGGCAAAGCTCAGAATGAAATGCAATGCAACTGCAAGTCCACAACACATTGTAACTCCTGAGGTAACTGCTCTGGTAATTCTAATTTCTTAAAACCTGTTTCTAGGAGTAAGGTTATATAGTCTTACTCAGAGTTTATGTATCATTGTCAGTGTTTTGCTGTGTAATGGAATACACTTAGACTTAAGCCTGACTCTGGACACAAGATGGGTGACAATGTCCCTTATACCTCTAGATTTCAAGTTGTCTAAAAAATTCTTCTTAAAAACCATGTTCTTATTTCTTGCCTTCAGATCATTTACATTAAAACAAAATTCCAGCAGTGTGATGTAAAATTACGTATCGCTGTGTTGGGTTTTGCCAGCTGAATGTTGGACTCAGGAAGTTGATGGAATGACTGTAAGGTTGTTTCTAGATGTGAAGTCTGTATGTGTAGTTTCATGTGTGAAAAATAAGAAAGCAATGGTAAAACATCCCTAAGAAGCATTATTTATTATAGTTGCAGTATCTTTTCCTTGAAAAATTTACCCTAAAAAAGAATTAAGTAGGATCAGCTGGAGTAGCCCCAAAAGTGACATTTGTAAGATTGCAGAAGTGAACAAATAAATACCTTTTGGTAGAAAATAATTAGTGAATCAGAAGAATCTCTGCCTTGAGGTTTAGATTCTTAAGAGTTAAAAGGCAAAACAGTATTAAAAGCAAGATAGTTTGATATCAGCAGGAATGCTGGGCTGATGAGGGTGCAGCAGAGCCCTGGACACCCAAGTGGTGAAGTTTGCTGCTCGGGGGCATTCCCTTTTAGATTACCTTATTTTGAGTTATATCTTCATTGTTTTGACATACTATGCTAAGTGATGTACCTCTGGTTTTAAGATTTGGAAAAATAACTATGCCCATATGAAAGAGAATGGGTTAAACAGTGGTGCTGCTGTGAATGCAGTCTGTTTTGGGTTCTTTTACCTTGTTTTTCGTCAGGTTTTGAAAAACAATCCTAGTTCTATTGCTGATTTTAAGTCTTCTCAGCTTTTCTGTATAGTTCACTGTATGAATGTTTTTCTTTTGGTGGTGATGTTCAGACTTCCCTGTCTATTCTCTTTTTTTCAGTTGCCATTGTCAATATTTGTTCTTTCATAATTCAGTTTTTGGCTGTAGAGATGTTTTTTTTCTCCAAGTCCTGCCTCTTAAAGCCCACCTGTGTGGAGCAGGGACTGCTGGTTTTCTTTATTTTGGAAGTCTGTATCTGGTGTCTGTAACTTAATATAATAAACAATGATGGTCTGGTATCAGTGCTGCTTCTTGGAGGATTGTTTGCCACTTATAACCACCACTGTTAAATTTTTTTCAAGGTTGCAGCTGGTTCTGCCTCTGACAGTCCAAAGGATTTTGATGCAGGACCGTCAAAGATGGGTCAGAGAGACAACAGCAAAACTGTCGGTACAGAAGCCCTGATGACCGTGTACCATCCTCAGGATGCTGAGAATCTTGACTCTAAAATGGTAAGGGGAAAAACTGCCAACAGTTTTGGGAATCTAATTGGAAAGGACTGAAGTATACTGAAATGTATCCCAGCAGGGCTGCTGATTTCCTCTGGGGCTTTGCTGGTCTTCTTTCATCTGCATTTTCTGTATTTGGAGTCCACAGGGTGCTTCTTCATGGCTCCATTCAATTTTCTGCTCATCTTGTTTAATAATGATATGCCTTATCTTCATGGGACTAATTTCTCCTGCTCTTCCACCCCTCAGGGAAGAGTTGGCTGTTTGTTTTATGATAGTGAGCATGTTCTATTTCTATATGAATTGTCAAGATACAAAGTCACTACAAACTCTTTGGGACCAAGGAGAAAGTTATAAGAAATTTATGTAATTTCTTCTTTACTTCATTCTTTTGCACTGCTGTCTAACAAAGTTATGCTCTGGACATTGCTTATTTAATTGTTTTTTCTGTAGGACATCCATTTTTTGCTTCTCCATAGTGTATGCAAGAAGACAGATTTTATTTCAAAATAAATCTCAGTAGAACTGTGTAAATTAAGATGTACATTTTTTTATATTAGCAATAGCAGAAAATAAACATCCTTTGGACAGGACAAAAGGGAGTAGAGATTTTTAATTCTGCTTTTATAGTATTTTGAACAAAAGTGGACAAAACCTACTTTTCCTTTCCACATCTTTAACTGCTTTAACAATGTTAAATCTTAGGGCTGCATGCACAGAAAATGTGGCAGCGTTCACCTGCTCTCAGCCCTGGAGCCTCACGTGAGCAGGAGCACCTGATCAGCAGTTGCTTTGCTTCAGGGAAATGCTTGTTTGACCTTATTGCACTTGTTGTTGGTTCCTGTCAGGTGGGAAACTGGATTAGATTTACCTTTTGTCTGATCTGGTGTAGACTTTCTTGTAATAATATACTTTAAGGAATAGTAGGTCATGTAGGAGATGGCATTTTGTGCCAGACTTGGGCTATGCATAGGCTGGGTTTTGCTGATTGACTTCACCACTCATTTCACACATCAATACAAATGCCAACTCTAATTTCCAGTTTATATGAATATAACTGGGGGGCAAAATTTAATTTTTTTCCTGAAACCTGAGGAGAATCTCCCAGTGTACTTAGTGCTTGATGTCTTCTACTTTTCATAGTTGAAAGAAAAAATGAAGGAGCAGTCGTGGCACATCCTCTTTGCCGAGCGGGGACACGGAGTCAGTATGTTTCGAACAAAGAAGACCCGAGACCTGGTTGTAAGAGGGATCCCAGAGGCATTAAGAGGAGAGCTCTGGCTGCTTTTCTCAGGTATTCCATAACGAGTATAATTGATTCTTTTGAGAACTCTACTATATGGATGTTCTAGTTACTGACAGTAGTCTGGTTACTGACCTCTAGTCTGACAAAAAGTGCTCTTACCTGTGGCACTTTGTCCAAATCTTTCTGAAGAAAGACACTTTAAAGTTAGGAACAAGAATTTGCTTATTTTACAACAAACTCAATTGAAACATAATAATAGTAATACATGCTGTTCCAGGGGGCAATCAGTTTCAGCAAAGCCTCTTGCTAAAAAGAAAAGCATGTTTTGGTTTAAGCTTTCTGAGATGATAGTGTTACCAGACACAGAGAAAACGTTTACCTGGCAGACAATTTGGCCCCAGTTACAAGTAGCTATTGCTACATGCTTTTGCTCGATTTAAATAGTGTGGACTGTCTTACACATGTAAGATCTCTTCTTGTTCACATTCTGAGTGTGCTTTTGTGGCCTACTTCTGTTGAACACAGCTGTGTCACATCACTTAACTTGAGGAAATAGAGGGAATTAAGACACTGCTCTGCAGCACCTCTGTGCTCTTCTGTTTCTGTTCATTGAACTGCTTGGAAAAGCAGCAGCCACTGGCTTGATCAGAGTCCACAGGAAGCCTGTGGCAGATTTGGAAAATAAGCTGCAGATTTGGAAGAGCTGCCCAGGACTTTACCTGCTAACTGTACTCAGAATGTGTTCCTGGGAAGAGCTTTCTCCTCTTCCAGAGGATCTGTTTATTGTAACAAATACATTTTATCCTCCTCATTCAGCCTACTGGATGGTTGTTCCTTTTGAGGATATGTGAACGTGGATCTGTCTTTGCTAGTGTTCTTTGAGAGCTGCATAGGCATTTATACTCCTGTTTCCAACCCAGTATCTCTGTCTTAGAAGGTGTTGACATAATAGATAGGGAATGAATTAGGTAAGTATCGGTCCTTTGCCTGGTTTTTCTAATCTGATCTCAGTTCTACAAATGAAAATGTATTGTGTTTGTCAGAAACATGGGGCAAAATTATAGGTGAGGGGAAGCCCTCCACCCCAAACAAACGAACAGTAAGTCAAAATCAACTTTACAATAGAAAGTGACTTAGATTTTGTCAAAGCTTTATTTTATTTTGCTTTTCTGTTTTAATTTCAGAGGAATTCCATTAAGTTCAGTAGAATTACTCTGTTAAATTATTACAGTAGTATCTGGAGATTCATGAAATACCTCAATAGTGACCAAAAGTTTTTCTATAAATGGCAGACAAGCACATAGCTCCTTTACTGTTGTGCTCTAATACCACACAATGCTGTGTATTGGCAGGTGCTGTAAATGATATGGCATCCAACCCTGGTTATTACACTGAGTTGGTGGAAAAGTCCTTGGGAACGTGCACTTTGGCTACTGATGAAATCGAACGAGATTTGCGTCGCTCCCTACCCGAGCATCCTGCTTTTCAGAGTGACACAGGAATTTCTGCACTCAGGAGAGTTCTTACAGCTTATGCATACAGGAATCCTCAGATTGGATATTGTCAGGTACTGCAGTTTTGAGAGTCCTAGTGCTGGTTGTCAAAGTATTAGCCCATGATGGCAGTATGGTAGCACCTCATAAAGTCAGTCATAGAATGTGTAATGGTTTCTTGCTCATTGGTTCACTTACTTTGCCTGTTTCATCCTGCTGTGTAACATGAGTTTTTACATTGTACTTGAATTTGTTGATAAATGCTGTCATGTCCACTTCATATATGTGTCTGCATTCTAACTAGACATGTAGCACTTAAAAATATTTTTATATAGTTTAAATACTATGTTCTGTATTTAATAATACAGAAGTAAAAATCTTATACTGGACATGGCTGTAGGTTGTCCCAGCACACTAAAAACATGCTGTAAAATGCTTTCAGAAACATAAATTCTAACAGCTGATAACAGTTGTGTTTTCGCCATCTTTCCCTGTAAATGTTTCCTTTCTTGTTTAAATGTTACAGGCAATGAATATTCTGACATCAGTGCTTCTGCTCTATGCTAAAGAGGAGGAAGCCTTCTGGCTTTTGGTTGCAGTGTGTGAAAGGATGCTCCCCGATTATTTCAATCGTCGAATCATTGGTAACATCCATCTGTCTGTTTATCTGTCTAAAATTGAATGTAATTTGTCATTAAGTACAAATGTAAGGAATAAGCTGAAGACTGACCAGAGGAGAGAAACTGTTGCATTGGTTCAGTATTGTGGAGCAGAAAATAGAGGTTACAGAAAACATCCCATGGCTCCTCCTTAAATAGGAGTGGATGAAATTTTCAGATATTGCCATTACTCTAGGCATAACTGCTCAGGAAGTAGTCAGACTATTATGCTGTTTTTTTGGAATTATAACTACAATTCATACTATTTATTTGAGACTCAGACAGCTTAAATAAAGGAAAAGGAGTTACTCCAGGTCCATACTTAGCCTTTGATCTCATGTGCAGTTCTTATGGGTGTATATGCTTTTCTTCTGGAAAGTTGGATATGAAGTTTCTGTCTCATTGCAGAGAGGGTGTTTTGGCTGTCAGGAGAGTCACTGGAACTAACCACACACTCACCAAAGTGCTGACACACTTAAAGCATGGAGTGAGGCTCTGGACCCATGCGTGGAGTGCACAGCTTCCAGCTGGGCCCCTGCGTGCTTTTTTAACAAAGCTGCATTAGGACAGGGACTTTATTTCTGGCTGGTGCTCTGAGAAAAGTGTATTAAGATTTGGGTGGTGGTTTTGTTATCCTTTCCCTGCAGGTGCCTTGGTAGATCAGGCAGTGTTTGAGGAGCTCATCAGGGTTCACCTGCCTCAGTTGACAGACCACATGACGGACATGACTTTTTTCTCCTCGGTCTCTCTCTCCTGGTTCCTTACCCTTTTTATCAGTGTGCTGCCTATTGAAAGTGCAGTCAATGTGGTGGACTGTTTCTTCTATGATGGAATAAAGGCAATCTTGCAGCTGGGCCTTGCAGTGCTGGAATACAACATGGAGAAGTTGCTCACTTGTAAGGATGATGCAGAAGCAGTCAGTGTTCTCAACAGGTATCAGTGTAACTGTTATTCTTTTGGGCTGTGTAGCAGCTGTTATAATTGCATATGTATAAGTCTTTCTGGGGCAGCTGAGAAGACATCTGGCCAAGACTTCCAAAGGCTTCAAAGGAATTAAGTGTTCTCTCTGGCTGAAATTCTGGAAGAGGTGCCTGGAAAGTGGGCCTGGATCCTCTGAAAATGTCATCCTCCATTTGAGTTCTTCTAAAAGCATTATTATTTTGTGAATTTTAAAGCAAATGCAATGTGCTTTTTACTTGGAATTTATATTATGTATAGAAGGCAGCTTTCCTTAATCGTAAGATAATCTAGAACACACTGTGACTATTCCAAACAGTTCAGGCATCAGTTTAAAGACAGCATATTCTTCAGCTCAGTTCTTGTAGTTCAGGCTACTAAATCATCTGCTGCTAATGGCAGTAGAAATAATACCAAAAAAACCCAAACTGATGAGGATTATCATGACCAGGTGTTTGTTCTGTATTAGCAACATAAAGTGCATTTCAAATTGACTGCAAACAGAACTTGCACAGTTTTTGCTACACTGCCTGAATTCTGTTATTGATGCTGTGGTTGTGTATCATGGAGTGTTAAAACAACAGAACAACTGTGCTCTAGGAGTTAAAGAGTTATGACTGTTAAGAACTGGTAATAAGAATTTCTGTTTAGTGAGGCTTTTAAATGTTACACGTGTGAATGGGATAGGAGCTGCAGAATTATTCAGGGAAATGTAATGTCTGTTATACAAGACCATACAGCCTGGTTTATTGTAAAATCTGGCCTCCTCAGTGGATCTATTTAGGCTGGTTATGCAGGTCTGCCAAGCAGGTGCAGATCAGGCATGTCTGTGGCTTATGAATCTGGGGGAACTAAGATTGCCTCGTTCACAGTTCAGGACAAGCCTTTTTCTCTCTCCCAGTTCTGTAGTACAGCCTTGCTAAATGGGTCAGAGAACCAGGGAAATGCCAAGTGGAAGGGACCTTGGGAGGAGACTGGTTTACCTTTGCACTCCAGAGAGGATTACTGTAGCACTGGATCACATCAGCCACGTTAGTGACTAGCTTAGTCTTAAAACCTCCCAAGGCTGGAACCTTCTCTGGGTGGGCAGTTCTGACGTTTGTATATCTTTGTTACTATTACAGGACACCTTTGCTACTGTCCTCATATTCTTTGCCATTTCCCATTCCCTGTGCACTTCAATAGATGCCCAGTGCTGTTGTTTTCTGGTGATGAGGTGGTTCCTGCTGATTTCTCGTGTTTGCTTTGTGCAGATTTTTTGACAGTGTCACTAACAAGGACAGTCCTTTGCCTGCAGCTGTTCAGCAGGGCTCCAGCCTCAGCGATGCAAAGGGGCACCATCCCAGGGTGGACATCACTGATTTGATCCGAGAGTCAAATGAAGTATGTGTTCTTGTGGGTATGTTTTTGCATCCCATGCAGTGTTTGTTTCATGGGCTTATTTTTTTCATGCACTCTAAAAATAGTGCTGGTGCATTGTACAAACCAGGGTAGAAAATCTGTCTGGATTGGTTGAAATGGGGCTCTGTATTCTACTGAACCTCACTGAAAACTGTATAGGTTATGGAATAGGTTTGCTTTTCAATTGCTTTGTGTTTTAACTGCTTGGGATGTGCTTTCTAGTCTGTCCTTTTTAGTTTCCTGCTGAATCTGGGAGTTCCCTAGATTTGTCACAGGTCATGTATTACCAACCATCATTCACATTATTAGTATGTCAACTAAATGACAAGGTACAGCAGAAACAGCGTTTGTATTTACTAATTTGAGACTGATTACTGCACAGTGAAGATAGTTCAGCATTTGACATAAAAATGTGTACAGAAAACTGTACTTGAGTAGTTATTGTATGGGTTAAATGTGCTTGGTGAAGACCAGTTATGCTCTTTTAGCACTTTCTTTCAGTTTGCAAGTTTGGTGTATGCCATGTTAAGATTTGAAGCTTTGCTTTGGGCAGGAAATATATCCAACTTCTCCTTTTTTGTCCCCAGATTTTCATGAGGCATTCTTTTCCTTGGCACTATTTCTATCAGAATATTAATGTATGGGTAGATAGATTTGTGCTCATCCCAGAGCTTCTGCTCAGAAGTGAAAGGAAGATGAGAGAAGATTTGTTCACATTTTGTTTTTTTGCTATTAACTGGTTTCTTTTATCTGTATAATACTTCTTCTTTTCTTTTCTGATTCTTAGTCATATGTTTCTAGTGAAACATCCACATTACATCTCCTTTGGAAAAATGTCTTGACCTTGACTCAGAAAAGATTAACTGTAATTTGTATAATTTAGAAACTGTCTTTTTTGATTTTTTACTGAGAAGAGGGCATTGCTTTGAATGGCATGAACAGTGACAAGAATCAGAAATTCAATTTCTCTTGAACTGTCTTTGTAGCATTGGGTTAATCATATAGAAGTCTGTTCTGCTGTCAGAATTGTTTTACAAGAACATTATACTGAAAAATCAAGTTTGGAAAATGCTTTAAGGTTCTTGAAAGAAAAGTTAGAAACTATTATGGGTCTTTCTTGTCATGGTGAGATCTCAAAGTGAGGATGAATAACTTGCAGAATGGAGACCAGAGAAGATCAATAATGAAGTGCTGTATATTGCATTCAGAAGTGGAAGGTGAAGCTTTCACAGGGATGGAATCATGACTGAGACTAAGCAGAAGAAACTCCTTTTCTTCTTCCTTTGCCTTTGCAGGCAGGGAAGTGCACCAAAGCAGTAGTCTCTGATTTGGTGTGGCTTTTGAGCAGTTTTGGGAAGCTCTTTGAACTTGAATCTCCCAGTTCCAAGTTGACAGCCCTACTCTTAGGCCCTGTTTCTCGCTCATGGCCCCTTTTTCAAATGCAAATTTTAATCTTCAGTTGACCCTGAGTTTCTTCAGTGCCAGTAAGTGCCACAATCTCCTGTTTGAGAACTGCTGATACGAACTGAGACTCAATTTCCTTCTTCCCATTTTGACCAGACAGTTAATTTCAACATAGTTCTGGTCTGGTGAAGGTTTTTATTTTCATATCACTATGGAAATAAAATAAATGTCAGAATGGGAAGATTGCTGCAATGGAGAGTCATCGTTCTGCAGATAGGAAGAAGTAAACAGAGATATTCTCTGTGATATTGTTGCTTTGTGTGGGTGTTCTCAAGGTAAGTGAGAATATGTGAAAGGATACAGAGTTGGATTTTAAAACGAAGTTCAGTTTCATGCCTTTGACTCAGGCACAAATGCAAGACTCATTCTTTGGCAGTCTAATCAGGAATGAAGAAGTCATGTTTAACTGGAGAACAGAAGGCTGTGTAACCTTTATCACATCACACTAACTCAGAGTTAATTATGCATCATATTTACACTCTTAGGAAGACCGTTGCACAATATCGGTGCCCAGAAGCCAGAGCACTGAATGAGTTATGGTTTTCTCTGCTTTCTCTTTGTTTCTAGCCAGAAGGATGTTGATAGTGGTCTTCATAGGAACATAGGAATACATTTCTGGAAGAAAACTCTGCATGTCATCCAGTTCAGTTCCCTGTTCAGCATCCACTCAGATCATCCTTTAAAATGTCTAGCATTATTAGAGCACTCCAACGAAAGAGAATCTGCAAAAACTTTCGGCCATTGTAGGGTTTCTCTGCTCATGTGGGAAAATATCCTAATATCCAGTATAATTTCTCTTGGATGCTTACAAAGCACTATTGAGAATATTCAGTTGTGGTTTTCTCCTCCTTGTTGCTATTGGGTCATTGTTCATCATTTACCCCTTCAAGTCTGGTCATTGAATCAGTTACAGAATAGTTTGGGTTGGAAGGGACCTTTGAGGACCATTTAGTCCAACTGCTCTGCAGTGGGCAGGAACATTTTCAGCTACATCAGGCTGCTCAGTTGGAGTCTTCCCTCATCATGACTTTTAAGAAAGAAGAATGAGTCTTACAGATTGCTCTTCCAAAAGGGTGTTGCCAGATATGATCTCTTCTTTTTCTAGATTTAACACAACCGGTTCCTCTAACCTTTCATTGATGTCAGTGTGCTCAGACTCTGTCTGTGTTGGGGTTTTTCATATCTTGTTTGAAGTGTGTTGCCGATAATGTGAACAAAACACA
>JAOXXN010000040.1:0-38499 GCA_026770055.1 Myrmophylax atrothorax | reverse complement strand
CACCCACCACCCCCCACCTCCCCCAAACCCCTTCCCAACCCTCTTTTGTTTGACTCACTGTCAAAGCCACAGCAATGCTGAAAAACTGCTCTGCCTCAGCTACCTCCCAAGCAAGCATTGTTAAAAAAATACACCCCCAAAGCCCCTGACCCCAACCACCACTGCCTCTGAGACACATTTGGTTGGCACCTGCCACAGCTGGGCTCTTGTGTGGTGATGGGACACTGCAGACCAGCCCTGGTGGTGCGTTGGGATGATGCAGGTTTAATGGGCAAGCCAGGAAAAAGCACAGCCTTTCCCTCCTGCCAGCCACCCCAAGCCACAAACAGTGTAATGGTGGACCCCTAACAAATGTATGTGTTTGCTTCCCTCTAACATTGTGTTCCATGGCAGAAAAAAACCCCAACAACTCCTAAAAATACAACAAGGCCTTCCTGCTCCAGCCTCATGAGCAACCCTACTGTCTTGGAATGGGGAGAGGGAGATTCTAAAAGTAACAGTGCTTTGGGGAAAAAAAAAAAAAGTTACCCATCCCAAAGACTCTGTGCTGGCCTTTCCTGCAGCACAAACACCAGGGCAGGAAAGCCCCCATGCTCTCCCCAGGGAATGCTCTAAGCTCTATGACCCAAGGGATAAAGGGGTATTATTTCAGCTCCAGATTGCTCTGCAAAGGCAGGTGATCCACATCCCACTACCAGCAGTGAGGTGGCCCTGGGCCATGGCTCTGCTGTAGCCACAATTTCTTGTGCTTTGAAATGGGGGGACAGGTTCAGGCTGTGTCTGAGCAGCTGCTCAGCTGCCCCGTGTCCAGGGCTGCATGTGCTGGCCGGGCTGGGGCCCAATCAGCCACTGTGCTGACAAGGAATGAGCCCAGATATCATTCATATCCCCAGGGCTAAGGGCTGTTGGGCACCTCGTTGCCTTCATGCCATGTGCCACTATGTCCCCCAAAATGCAGCATGTGGCTGGGAGGCTGCACCCCCCCTGCCTGCTCTGCAAACCACAATCCATCACGTCTGGCACCCCTGGGAGCTGTGTGCCCAATGGCCCAGTTAAAGCCAACCAATGCAGATGCTTTTGCCAAGGGAGGGGACCTGTGGAAAGCTGGGGCTGGCACAGCTTCTGTTCACATGTCCACCCCTGCCCCAGCTAAAACACCAAAGCACCCTAGTGCCTTACACCAGCCCTCTGAAAGCCCCTGGCTGCCCCCTGCTCCAGCAGCCTGTCCTCTCACCATCACCACCCTGCGCAATGTGGCACACCAAAACCTTGCCCCTCTCCCAGGAAAATTGCTGGGAAACAGCCCCTGGTGTACCGGCGTTGGGGAAGCCCTGCTGCACCCTGCCGGGCAGCAGGGAGACTACAGACAAAATCCTGTCTGAGGCAGAGCTGTGCCGGTTCTGTTTCACTCCTGAGCTCCCCAGACAACTCCAGCTGCCATAACCTTGTTCACTCAGGCTGAAACAGTCATGCTCTTCTGGCCCCAGGCTCAGCCTGGACCCAGAGTTAACGAAATCCTCCCAGTGGTGCAGCACAGAAAATGTGTGGCTGCTGGGGATATATAGATAGAGATATATAGACAGAACTATAGATAGATCTGTGCTTATGGCATTGGATAGCTCAAGGTACCATCACCTATAGCTATTGCTTTGACACGTTCCCACTTTCCCCTTCTTCTTGAAACAGGGCTGCTTGTGCCAAAGGCTGCTTCATCAGTAACACCAGTGTCACCTGCTGCAGTGCTACAAAGAGCCAAGCAAGCAGCTTGCACAAGGTAAAAAAGGAAACAAATGCCAAAAAAAAAAGGCAAAAAAGAAAAGCACAGTTTGCTTGGTTTCGATGTTACGACCTAACCCCTTCCTAACCTGTGCTCTGACTGCCAGGTGGAGCTTTACTGCTGGGTGGACCTGGTCCTAACTAATCCTTATTATGCAAAGTAATGGCCAAACCCATCTCCTGTGTTTGGGCTCCAACAGTGCCCAAAGTTAGTACTCAGCTACTAACGCCTCAAAAATGTACATTTTCATTTTTCCTTTGGAAAGATACAAACAGTAGGGACACTTAACTATACACCCACTGAGGAATAAACTGGTTTTTCAATTCATAAATATAAACTTATAGTTAAAAAGTGACAATTTACAAAAATACAATTTATTGCTGACCCTACGGGCTTGTAACATCGCTTGTGTCATGATCATACATTTTTGGGTTTGCCAAATTGAAACATGACCTAGCAAAACCATAAAGTTTGCTGTCATATGTGGTCTCTGCATGTTTGTTTGTTTTTATGTATAGAAACATATACAACTACATCACTTGAAACAGAACAAACAAAAAAAGGAGGAGTAATGATCCTTTGTCTGTAACCTGAAAAATATTTGGCTACAGGGAGTAAAAACCCTATAAATTTATCTGCACTTGTCAACCAAAAATAAAACATGACAAATATTGTATTAGCTGCGATGTGAGCTGGTATAACAACAGTAAGAAATTCAGGCAAAAGTGGTGTTATGTAAATTAGCAGCATTATCCAATCTCCTGGAAAACAAAAAACCATGGGACTGAGGTATAGAAAAAATGGGGGAAAAATCCACAATGGACCTACTACAGCAAAACAAGTTATGTACATGGTAATCCAACAGTGTCCTGCGGACTGGTACAGTCTGTCTATGTGCTTCAAATGCTGGGCTTAAATTCACAGTGACTTTCAGCACTGAAGTCCTGAATGGAAAAGGGTTTTCTCCATTGCAAACCACGATTCATGGCAACCTGATAACTCACCTCCCTGCAGCCAGACAGCCACCGCTTCCACTTGTACCGTGGTGCTGGGCCAGGGCACCAACAGCTGCCGGAGCAGCGTCACAGACCGGCTGCATGGAAATCCCAACAGATGAGGTGCCTCTGGAGCCATCCATCCCCACTGGGGACTGTTTCTCCAGCCACCACCTTCCCATGGAGCCCGAGCTCACCCGCCCTGTGCTCTGACAGCATCGTGCACTCCTCCGTGTGTGCCCGGGGTGCTGAGCAGCTGCAGCCATGGGGTCCCTGCCTCCCAGAGCCAACATTCAGGGCAGCTGCATCTCGGGCAGGTCAGGCAGGTTGCAGGGCTGGCCCTGTGTGTGGTGGCTCTGCTGCTGCGGGTGGAGGAAGTAGCTCAGGGGGTTCTGCTGCGGGGCGTGGGGTGGCTGGAAGATGCGCTGTGTCGGACCCCCAGGCACCAGCTCAGGACCTTGCATCTGTTGGGAGACAAATGTGACAGGTCAGACCTGCCCCATCACTCAGCCACTCCCTCTCTTGGTGCAGGGCTGATGCTGAGACTCGTACCCAGCAGTCTGTACTGATTCCTAAAGGTAACCTCTACCCACTGAGGGTACAAGTTGTGCCCCTTGCGATGCTGGTACCTTCAGCACAACTAACAATGATGGAGAGTATGGAGGCAAAGCCCTGTGGAGGGCCCAGCAGGAATGGAGACCTTCAAAAGCTACTGAGATGCAAGGTACAATTTGCAGGGCAGGATGTGGAATTTTCATCTCCATAGGAAGGACCTTCAGGCAACCAATGAAGAGGTTGTAGAGTGACCTTACCCATGTACCACCCCATGGCCAGTATCCTGAAGACTGGGACTTGCTGGTTCACCCCCTGCTAAAGGCACAGCAACACCAAAGCCTGGTTTTCTGGTGCCCTGGAACTATTTATCTGTCCCAGCATCATCATTCTGCCATCCATATTGCTGGTCCTCTGGACCTCAGTGCAGCCCATGAGGACACGTACCCAAAGTGGGGACACTCATGCCCACATTTGCTGACAACAACAATTCACTTCTCACTCTAAATCCAGTCCTGCTGTGTGGCTGCTTTCAGCTTCTCCAGCTTTCTTTTCTACCATCTTTGCCTGGAGGACTGTAACTTACCTTGGGCAGCCAGGAAAGACTTGGAGAGTGTTACTAATTAAAGACTAGTTTCAACAACCTCTCTCCTCCGCAGCATCACTGGTCCAGCATGCACTGATGAAAACTGTGCTGGAAAACCAAAATCACCTTCTCTAGAGATTTGTGTTGTGAAATACCCATTTATTAAAAGAAAGTCATGACAGCAGCTGGTAAAAATCGTGCTCTGCTGAGACACAACAGCAGGAGGCATGTTTTAAAAAGAGCTTATCTCTTATCATGCTTTATGCCTACAGCAAGCTTCCCACCTGAGCTCCTCTGGATGAAAAGCTGTGCTTGAAAAACTGAGTATTTCTTCTGGACACTACATGGTAACTGAGTTTGTTGAAAAATAATGGCCTTGAGCGGGTGCAGAGTCAGCCTAGACAGGCTGAGCATGTGGCTACATGCAGATACAATGGGAGTGGAGGATGTGCAAGTGCATTGACCAGGTCTGATCAGGCCCATTCCTTCAAAGAAAAACCCCAACCATCCCCAAAGCCATCCCTGTGCCTCCTCAGAAACCTGCTGCTGCTCCAGTACCTGAAGGTAGAGACGGTGCTGCTGAACCTGTTGCTGTGGCCACTGGTGGAGGTGAACTGGTGTGTTGGCCTGGTGGGATGTGAAGCTGGTGTGTGGGATCATCAGAGATGGGGAGAAAATGGGCGACGGGGCCGGAGGTCGGACGGTGCTGCAGGTAACTGGTTGTACCTGCACTGGGGGAGGCAAGGGCTGCTGCTCCGCAACGAATCTGCCACGAGGAGGAAAATCAGGCATGAGAACCCAAACCCAGACCCACCACCAGAATGAGCGCTGAGGAGCCCACGGCGTGCAGGAACCACACTGGAGCAGGGCCTGTCAAACCATGCAGACCCTGGTGACAATAGACCTCAGATTTCCCCCTCTCCACCAAACATGGACTGAAAATGCAGAAAATTAAGGTTTTCAAGGTTGTACATCTCCTCCACATCTTGGTAAAGCATTTTATGATTTGCAAAAGCCAGAAAATGGTTGATTTCTTTTTCTGAAGGACTTTATTTATCATAAAGTTCTTTGTAATTAAAAATTATTCTCATTATTTTTTCTCCTAACCAGCTGCACTTTTGTTTCATTTCAGTCTGAGACTGTTGGTGTTTCCATGATCAGGTACAAGTTTTTCCAAGTCATTTACAGTGCTATGAAGTGCCCTGCTAAAGCACGGCAGGAAAACAAGGGCCAGCAAAGACTCACTTTCCTTGCTGCCTGCTGGCACTGCTCTGTACGGCCTGGCCACTGCTGTTGGCTGTGGGCATCATGGCTTGGATGGACTGATCCAACAGCATCCTGCAGTGGAAGGAAAACAGGATGGTCAAGGAAGAGAGAGGTCCAAGGTCCTGTCAGTCTCTAGAAACAAATCTCTGAAAATCCTCCATGAAAGCAGGCAAATCACCACCTTGAAAACAAGCTAATGAAATAGGATGCTTCTTATCACATGTCTCCTATGGAGAAAGGTTGAGAAAGCTGGGGTTGTTCAGCCTGGAGAAGAGAAGGCTCCAGGGAGACCTTTGAGCCCCTTCCAGTGCCTAAACGGGCTACAAGGAAGCTGGAGAGGGGCTTTTTATGAAGGCTTATAGTGACAGGACAAGGAGGGGATGGCTTTAAACTGAGAGAAGGCAGTGTTAAATTAGATCTTAGGAAGAAACTTTTCCCTGTGAGGGTGGTGAGGCAATGGGAAGCTGTGGCTGCCGAAGCCCTGAAGTGTTTGAGGCCAGATTGGACAGGGCTCTGAGCCACCTGGTCTAGTGGAAGGTGTCCCTGCCCATGGCATAGGGGTGGAACTACATTTACTCCCCTTAGCAGTAGCAGATGTCCTAAGGCTATCAGTATCCTGAAGGCAGCGCTGTGGGTACCTGAGGCTCCTGTCCTGGCTGTAGTCGGACTGTGGCTGCCTCTCGCTGCTGTCAGGGGGCATCTGTGCAGCCACTGCAACGGGGTGTGCTTGGGAAAACACCATGGGGTTGTTGTAGAGGGGCACTGAAATGCTTGCCTGCCCTGGCAGACACGTTTGCTGGCCTTGGCTTCCTCCCATTAGCTGCTGTTGCTGCTGTACCTGAAATGAAGACAGATACATCCACATAAGTTCTAAAGCTCTCTAACAAAAGGCTAAAGTAACTGCTTACAGTGTGCAGATGGGAAAAGGAGAAGGAGCAATAGGGTACTGCTCCTGAAAACAGCAGTAGGAATAGTGTATCTCAATGCCAACCCATTGGCATTTATCATCCCTGCAGGGCAGGTGCTGGCATTGCCAGCTGCAGAGACAGTCCTTTGAGAACTCAGAGTAAGGGTACAAGGGTAAGGGCACAAAAGGATTCAGAGGAAGGAGAATAGCTCAAGAAGTGTAAATCTGAGGTCCCCCAGGAAAGCGTCTTATCTGTCCTTTAAACTAGCAGTTTTAACCTTTTTTGGTTTTCAGACAATTCAAGTCTTTCCCAAAGGAGAAGTGACTAGAAGTGACCATCTTAATAATGGATTTAGGTCTAGTGATGACAAAACAGTTTTTCAAAACTGCCTTCCAAGACTCCTCAGGCAGAGGAACATTAATCTTTCAAAATTATGCCTACTTTCTTGTGTTATGAAGCCAGAACTCTCACTTGGCTACAAACAAGCATCGTGTTGCAATCACAAACACAAGCAACTGAGAGCCCAGACTCAGTCCCTCCCCAGGGTCACTAGGAGGGCTCCAGCAGTCCCTGGGGTTTAAAGGCTTTTCAGCTACCTGGCTTTTATTTTCACAGTTGAAGTTGAATGACATCCCTTGCAACTGACTCTCAGCACAAATTCCATAATGCCAGCTGCGCAGTGAAACCAACACAGAGGAGGATGCATGGGACCATGGTGAGGAGGGACGTGACAGACAAGTATTTAAAAGCCAGGGATGGGAATGATGAAGACAACGAAGGAGGCAGTGACCTGGGCCGCCGTGCCGTGGGGGTCCCTGAGGAACTGGCGTGGTAACGGCAGGTGGGTGCTGCAGTAGTGCTTTGCCCCCACGGGGCCTGGTTGTTGGGACTTCTTGGCTGTGGGCTGCCTGGGTGTCCCCTGTGGCGGTGGCCTCCGCGGGCTCGGGTGCTGCACATTGTTGAAGACGACGGGGATTGGCTGCTGCATCAGCATCTTTAAGTGAAACAGGCACATGAGTTGGTGGTGGTACTGCCTGGGAGAAATAGCACTGCAGCAGCAACATCTCTAAATCCAGGGGCAAAGTGAACCATGAGTAATAGAAAATCAAATGTTAGCTTGTGTCAAATATTTATTCAGACCCATGACTGTTCTGGCTCCACTGTGTCTGCTGTGTTGTTCAGCAGTGGCACTGGAGATCCAGCAGCACTAATCAGACACCAAACCACCAAGCTTTTTGTGCAGACAGGACTTTGGATTAATTTGGATTTGCTTTTTTCTAAATCATGAATCTTACTGATTCAATACTTAGCCCAATACTCATCTCTCGGGAGACATCACTCCCGTATCTGAGACCAAATTACCAATTTGTCCAGAGTTCATTTCTGAATGCTTTTGCCACAGACAATTTTGCTATTGATCTGTGTGCTCACAGGAAAAGCAAATGGTTGCCCTAGTCCCTGGGGCAGCAAGTACCTGCAGGTTGGAGTCCTGCACTAGCTGGAGCTGCTCCTTGATGACGTGGAGCTCTTCTTGCTGTGTCTTGATGTCAGCTTGCAGTATGCGAGTCCTCTCCTCCAGCTGCTCTTTCAGCTGATGCATCATCCCCAGCTGGGTTGGGAAATGGTACACTGGCTGCAGAGAACAGAGAAAAAGGATCACAGGGTAGGACCAGCCCTGCTACTCACATTCACAGTGATGCTGGCTTCAGAAAAAGTACTGCTTTTCAGCTTTTGCCATAGAAAAAATGCTGACAAAAAATGGCAATTGCATATTTAACCAAAGTACCACAGCAGTTCCAGCGCAGCAGCACATCTGGCTCACACTCAGAGCCTCCCTCCAGGTGTTGGCCTATTAAATTGCTGCACAGATGCAGTGTCTATACATGGGCAACAC
The DNA here is from genome assembly GCA_026770055.1 of Myrmophylax atrothorax. NCBI lineage: Eukaryota > Metazoa > Chordata > Aves > Passeriformes > Thamnophilidae > Myrmophylax > Myrmophylax atrothorax. The sequence continues at coordinate 30,521 of JAOXXN010000040.1, read as the reverse complement.
AACTGCTGGTTTTGGGCTACTGCATCCAAAGCTTTGTCACACCTCCCAGCTGGGCTTTCAGTTGTGCTGCTATTGATATTTGTCAAATGTCAGGCCCAAGTTACACTGCAATCCCACCTGGGGATCCACCCTTCACACTTACACTGGCCATCTTAAATTCCTATTTTATAATCTGAATAATTACTACAGTGACAACAAAGCCCTGTGAGGATGGACCTCATCGTTAGGGTCAATGACTCCCATATTTTTCTCATGGTTTTTATTTTTTCTTTTCCTGGCCTAACTCAAACCTTTCATGACATCCCCATCCTTTAACAGGGGCATAAAACTTCAGCACCATATCAGCCTATAGTTAGTCACTACAGATTCAGGGAGGAGCCTTCAGTGACCTCCAGTGCTTTTGACAAGTGTAAAACTCCTATACTATTTCTCCAGGTGTCCCACCTGCTCTATCTGCTCTCTGAAATAAGTGGTTGCAATAATTGGGTTGCAGGTAAATCTCAGTAACAGCAACAGAAAGGGCACAAGCTTGTCCCCACTCTAGGACAAGCCAGCAGGAAGGTGAGTGCATTGAACCAGAGCCACCAAGGCTGCCCCAGTGACTGGTCACACCAGAGCACTTAACAAAGATAAAGCACGTACCATGACAGGGTGCTGGGAGGGGACTGTCAGCTGAGCCACAGGGTGCTGAGGGAGGTGTTCACCAGGGGCTTGAGGAGTGGCTATGGCCTAGAAATGAAAACTTTGCCTTACTGAAGGTCCATAGCACCTCTAGTGCAGAGCTGGTGCTATACCAGCTCATACTAGGAATAAACAAGTGCAGGGAATTAGACAACTCCATGTCTGAGAATGAGTCTGAAGGGAAAATTTAGGCTTTGTGCATGCCCCTGCTAACTGCAAGTCCTTGGTGTCAGCATCCACTTTGGATAAAGCCCATTTCATGGATACAAACAGAAAGAAAAATGGGTTGGCAGTGTGAGAAGGCATTTAGCCTGGAGGAGCAAACAGAATCCTGAAAGGAGGCTGCACAGGAGCCTCTGGCATCTTTGCACTGGCTCTGCCACCAGTGGTGCTCCCCACAGCCCCAGGAAATCCCAGCACACTCATAATGGGGGATCCAGCACCTCTGAGGAAGAGATCAAGGTTTCTTTAACAGCCTCCAAAAGGCTTTTGCTTGCCAGGGCCACTGACCTGAGTGCTTCCAGCTGATGCCAGCCGCAGGGCTGCCTTCTCTGCCTGACCCGCCGGCACTGACGGCCGGGTGGGAGTGCTGGTGTCCGTGCGCCGCATGGATGACGTGGCTGGAAAAGAGACAGTTCACTGGTACAGCAGAACCAGGCCTGGGTGCCCTGGATAAGCCTGAGCTCTGCATACACAGATGAGCAGTGACCCAAAAGCTGCCAAAGTGGGTCCCAAACTGCTTCCCTGTGGGCCCTCTGGCTTCCTGCCTGACTTGCTGGGGTCCCTTCTCATGCTAACCCCACGTTTCAGTCTGCCCTCCAGGGGTGTTTCCAGATGAGATTCCCACTCAGCCCATGGCAAGTAACTCAAGAAAAGCCTCCTGAGTCCTTTCCTACACATAGCCCTGCATGGGCACTGTGGTCACCTCACTACCACTCCTAAGGCAGGGTGGCAGTCACGGGAGCTGGGATGAAGCTGCCAGCAAGGCAGAAATCCTTCTACAGGGATTTAGCATCAGAGACCCCATAATAAAATTATATTACCCCAAAATAAAACTTTTGTCAGTGAGGTTAGGGGCTCAGTCAACCTCGTGAGCCACCTCGTGCCCCCTGAGCCACTGTAAACAGCCATGACCCTCAGCTGGTGACAAACCAGGGGAAAGCTGCTCTCACACTAGTAGTGGGCTCACAGGGAGGAGGTGGCACATGGCTCTGTTTCTGCACCAGAACTTGTTATGACACCGTACGTCGGTCCCAGTGCTGAGCATATTTCCCTCCCACCCTGACTCAGTCACTTCCAGCTGAACCCCAGTATTCTGGAGGCTGCTCTGCCCTCCAGCCCACTCCTTGCCCCCATGCTGGGCTGTGCCCAGGCTCTCTGGCAACCTACACGTGGAGTCGGAGAGGGCGGTGTGCGAGGAGCGCCGGGAGCTGTGGGATGACAGTGACACTCCCTCCCGGCTGGCGTCCTGGCTGCTGCCACATTGCCCCACATCCAGGTAGCTGCTGTGGCTCTGCGGGGAGAGAAGCACAAGCGGCGAGATCGTCAGCAGGAGGGGACGGCACTGGAGGGGACCCCCACCTGCCTAAGCTCTTGTTTGCAGAGCAAAACATCAGGCTGGGTGTGCAGCACCAAACGCTGCTCACTCTGCCCCTCCGAGTTCACCCTAAAGTCTTCAGGTAGACAGGACCCTCAGAATCATGCCCGAGGCACGTTAGCTGGGGTGGGGCTGGGACACCCACGTGATGGCAGTGAGCCGTGCTGGAGGGGACAAACGCCATGGGGATGGCTGCCTGTGCTCCAGCTGCCACCCTCCTGCTTCCCCACCCACAGAGCTTCTATAGTCAGCTTCTTTCTGTCCGATTTTTGCAGCACTGTCACAGCTGTGGCACACAGGGGAGTGGTTGCAGGGGAGAATGAATGAAGGCAGCAGGAGGGACTGGCTGGTGAATGGTTTTATCCATTGCAGACATGGAGAGAGATGACTCGGAATGGACATGGAGCAGTGGCATGGGACATAAGTGGCAGCGCCGGGAGAACCTCCAGCAAATGTCGCCTGAGGTGGCCAGACGGTGGGCAATGCTGGGAGCTGCAACCCCTCTCGCTGCTCCCTGGGGAGCTGTGGCTCCCAGCAGGCTGTTCGAGGCAGGGACAGGGCAGCACGTCCACAGAGGGGAACAGCTTGAGCTCCCATAAAGTAATGTTTGAAGAGCAGTGAGGCTAATGGAATGATAACTACACAACAATCCACTTGAAATGACTTTGATTGCTGGTCTTATCTGTAAACTACTAAGAGGAAGAACTTGAAAGTAATTAAAATGACCTTGTTATTAATTGGGCAGGCGTGTTGAGATGCCAGACTGATTTAAGCCATGAACGTTAATGCTCTGGTCCTGATCCTACACTTGACAATATCCAGCAATAGAACTGAAATCTTGGATAAGTGTTTTCCCTTCACTTCCACTCTTTATCTGAGTATCAGTGATGAGCTAGCACTAACAAAACAGGTAGCCTGTAATACTGTCCTGCACCTGGATCCTCTGTATCTTACTAAAGGTGACAGACACACCAATCCAGCCTCCATCTCCAGCTCTGCTTTGCTGTCTCTTAACTAGGCTAGTTTAACCTGTTGTTTGTGGAACGGTCTCAGAAAGACAACAAGGAGTAGAACAGAGCAATGCATCTGCTGAATTTGCCGTTATTATAGAATCAGAGAATGCTTGGAGTTGGAAGGGACTTTAAAGATCATCCAGTTACAATCCCTGGGCCAAGGGCAGAGACATCTTCCACTAGACCAGGTTGCTCAAAGCTCATCCAGCCTAGCCTGAACCAAGATGGGCAGTTTAGAGCTAAGCAGAGGAAAACTCAGTGTCTGCCTGAGTCATAACCCAACTGAAGGCTTGGAATGAGATGGGAGTAAAGGAAAAGGAGAACAAATCTTTTCCTCAGATGGGTAAGCAATTTCTCAATTTGGTTTAAACACCTTCTTATTCAATTGTGAAGGGACACGGTACCTTTAAAGAAGAAGATGCCAGTTCAATTGATGACTCTTCAAGGCCAAGATCTCGCCTTCTCTCAGCCCGAACTTCAGCATAACTAAAAAACAAAAAAACCCAAACCTCATTTCAAATCCAGTTTTTCAGTCTAGATACTGGTTACTGTATGGTAACTACCCTACTGCACAGGCCACTATAGAGTTTTCATGTTGAGTCCCAAGGTTTGCACAACACACAAACACACACACTCTCTCAATAGAGAAAGTAGCTAAAAGAACATCACATAGAGCCTCACAGTCTGTGAGTAATTCCACAGGTCAGAACAACAGGGCAGGGTCACATTCCACTGCAGCCAGGACTGCAGAGCCTGTAGGACTAACTGCACTAATCATTCCAAGCACAAGAGTGGACACTCTGCAAATTTTGGCCCTGGATGCCTTCAAGTGAAACTAATCTAAAAGCAAAGTGCAGTTGGCTATTGAAGACAAAATAGGTGTCTTTGTCCTCAGTACAATTTTCCTAATAAAGGAGTTTCCCATTTAATATAATAAGGCAGAAAAATGACCCTCCAGCTTCTGTGCAGGTAAACTGCCACAACAGGAGTACATCCATTTTCTAACCTGATAAGGACCACAAATCAATTTTTCCCACGTGGTACAGTGGTCCAGGAATCCCCAGGAATGTGCCTCTAAAAGTGTACATTTGCTTTTCTTACCTTTTTTTCTTCTTAAATAATAAAATCTTTACAGTAAACAATGACACATGGTTCACCACTGGGACAAAACAGAGAGGATGTTTTAAAGACTGTCTGAGTGCTCATTAGGTTTAAGAGGCACTGGAGCAGTAAGAAAAAAACAAATTCATGCACAGTAAAGTCAGGCCTTAAACTGGAGCTAAATTCTCTAAAGGATGGTAGAAGCAACACAACTGAGAAGCATTCTCGCTGTGTAACATTTGCTTATGCTAACATTTGACATGTAACAGATCATAGAATCATAGACTCAACAGAATTTGGGTTGAAAGGGACCTTAAAATTATTTAGTTCCAACCCCCTGCTGTGGGCAGAGACACTTTCCCCTAGACCAGGTGGCTCAGAGCTCCATCCAGCCTTCTAGGGATGGGACACCCACAGCTTCTCTGGACAACATGTTCCAGTGCCTCAACAACCTCACAGGGAAGAATTTCTACCTAATACCTAATCTAAACCTCCTCTCTGTCAGTTTAAAGCCACTCCCCCTTGTCCTGTCACTACACACCCCTGTAAAAAGCCCCTCTCCAGCTCTCTTGTAGTTCCTTTAGGCACTGGAAGGGACTTGAAGGTCTCCCTGGTCTCAGCCTGCCTGTCTCCATAGGAGAGATGCTCCAGCCCTCTGATCATCTCCATGGCTCTCCTCTGACTCAATCCAACAGGTCCACGTCTTTCCAGTTTACTAGTGTTTGCTCTTCCATATGTTTGACAAGAAAAAGCAGGGGAGCAGAAAAATATCACAAATTGATTACTGACAGTAAAGAAATACACAGGGAGCAGCAGGTTTACTCAAGTTAATAGAGCAAACCACTATGTAACTATCTTTTTCAAGCCCTTAGTAAATATAGTCTTACTCTTAACACAGTCGTTTTTGAGATGGCAGTGGTAATCAAGCAGATTTCCCCTCCAGGAGGTGTGTATCATAGAGCATCCACACGTGCACTGCCTTCCAGAACAGGGTTGCAACTCAGCATAAGCAGCTTTCCACTAGGGGGGGATCCTGGGCTGGATTTGGGATGGTGAGGAGTAAGGCTTGAAAGGCAGCAGCTAACTTCAAGTCATAAATATTTAAAATCCTGATCTAAAGGTTTTGTAGGAGATATATGATCCCATTCATGACCATAAAAAGCTGTCTCATTCTTAACAGCTTTAATTACTTCAATGGCCATGTCATCACTAAGCATAAAAAGGGAATGTAACACACTGGCAAATCTGGCCAACGGTGACTTCCAGGTTTTTTTGCCCAGTTCATGAAAAAGGAAAAAGAGTAATGAAAATACATGTTCCTTGTCATAATAGTTTTATGGAATTATGCACCATCTTAGTGTGTCAGTAGGCACAGCAAATATTTGGTTAACACAGAACAGAACTAGAAAAAGTAACGGCTGAACACTGAGACACACTTTGTGAAGGGTTTGGTGCTTGCTCCTACCTAACTACCAGGTGAGTGCAAACGATGAACTCGGGCTTGGAATTCCACTGGTGGTAGGTGATGTAGTAGTGTGTCTGCAGCCATATCCACTGCTGGCCTTTGGTCAGGAATCGGTAGTAACAGGACTTTCCTTTTCCAAACTGCATCACTGTTTAACAAAAATAAAGCAATTTATAGCAAACAGGGATTTCTTGGTGCAAAGGTGATTAGAAAAATCATTCAGACCCCCACACCTCTCACAGACTGTGGCAGTGCCAAATTGGCATTTGAGCTTTATAAACACAATGGATGATACACAACCATGCACTCAGCTTTTGTTTGGGTTCCTTTCCAGGAGTGCCCTTTGGTATCTTGAGATTGCTCTTATAACCGGTATAATTATATAACTAGCTATATACTTATAACTTATTCGTGGGCTCCCCTGCAATAAACATAAATAACATTATTAAACAAAGTGTTTGCCTTTCACGTGTATATGAGAATGCATTTCAAACACTGACCGTGTGAAGTCAGAATACTAATAATGGTACAAACCAATAAGATAGTGGAGTTTTTGTAGTTTTGCTGAGTTTCCTTCCAAGAGATGACCTAAATACATCAGACCTGGTACATATTATCAGCCTATGTCCAGAAAAATCTCAAGTGCTGTAATACAACTGGAAAATAATGAGGGGAACTACATTAATTGTTCTGAACTCCTGAGAGTACAAAATGAAACATGTTTGCTTAAAGTATATACAATTAAAGTAACAGATGAATGTGGTTTAAGCAAATCCATTTCATTTGTCAATAGGCAAGATGTCTGCCCAGAGTGGCCAACCTGACAAACAGGAACTTATCAAGTCACACTAACCCAAGTGTTTTTACTCACTGCCACACCTATACTTTGTTAAAATATCAGGAGTAACTTCTTTAGTGATCGCATTAACAGTGTGGGCTTTAAACGAAGCGCTTAGCAGAGATATTCTGGCTAACATGCCATGCTCAGGATCCCTCAGCTCCTAGTCCTGGCAGAGATGTCCTCATCAACTTCTCTAATTCCCTTTGCCAACACCTTACTTTGTTCCCTTATGCAGTAAAATTAAAAGATCCTTTCCTATAGGTGTGTTGCACAAATACACTTTGAATATGTAAAAGAAATCCACAGCTAGTAGAGATGTAGAACACAATTCATCAAAACAATTCTCTGTTGAATGATCTGACCCATTCTCAATATAGTTTGTATCTATATCAAACTGCAGGCACACATTACCAAAAGGACACTGTCTGGTTAAGTAGATCACTTCTTTAAGCAAATGGAACTAAGAAGTACTGTACTTAAGAGCAATTAAAATATTCCATTAATATTCCCATCTACACTTTGCTGCACTTGACACAACTTGCATCTACCCCTTTAACAGCCTCCTCCGTGTGCTCAGCCAGGCAATCCACCTCCCTGACAGCTGCTTGGCCTTGATAGGGCAGAGAACTCAGCAGGGAAATGGAGTAGGGAAACTTGACAATCAGAGAAGTAGTGTTCTCCATTCTCTACTAGGTCCTTCAGAACCTCATACATATATGTGGTAGAGGGTACATGGTAGAGATAGGGGTGGTTTGCAACTCAGAGATGAAGCAGCATGTCTTGCTCCATTGGGCTGTGGGGCTGTGGAGTTTCTTGGTCCCTGCATTGCACTGCTCTGCATCTCAGAGTAATTACAGCATCCCACTTGCTCCAGTCTCTGGGGTGTCCTTGTTTCCTTTTGACAAAACTCTCCTTTCAAGCAGAGATAACAGAGAGAAAAGCAGTTTCCCAACAGGAAACCTGTAAGTAATATTTCTTAGCAAAATATCTGATTACCTAGATGGATTTTAGAAAGTATGTAGTTATTTTTCATTGCAGTGCTTGGCCATGCAAAACCACTGGAGGACAGACATAATTCTGGCTCAGCATCTCAGTCTGAAATGCACCTAATAAAATGGGAAAATCATGATCTTGGGGATAAAGCATCTCACATCTGGTAGGAACAGCACACTGATTAAGAGCAGACCACATGCACAGGCACCTTTTGTCCTTCCTCACATCAGCGCCAGCCTTCAGGACGTGGTTCAGAAGCACTGCCATCATACTCCAGTGCAGCGCTCCTTGTACTTTGGCTCCTACGGGTCACGCTGTTTCTACTTGCAGAAAGATGAACTTAATGGATCTTCCTTTGTGTTCACACATCAGCCTGAACTGGGACTCTTCTGCTTTGCTGCTTTAATTTCGGGTCAACCAAACAAGAGCCGCCTTCACCCACAGGGAAACTGCATTCGCTACTTTTGTATTTTAAAAAAATTCTGAATCTCCACAAGCATTTTATTAATGAGTGAGTGAGGTTCACAACATCTAATTGCGCAGGTAGGTGATCAAAATGCTGCTCTCAGAAGGCATTTTTGTGAGCTGAGCCTCCTGGCTAACTTTGGAGCCCAGAGGGAACAGCAAGAACCCATGAACTGTGACAAGCAACAAAACTCACAGTGTTTGGGGCTACCCTCACAAACTGGGAGCAGAGGGGGGGGGAAATTCTGACTTCCAATCTATTAATCTCAGACAACCTGTGCTCAAACAAGCTATCTGCCAATTTAGGAAACCTGCACAGTTCCTGATCTGAGAGAATTCGGTGGATTTCAACCTCCTGGGTAAGTGTTAGCTGTGACAGTCTGTCATGGGAAGAGAGAATTCCCTGGTGCCCCTGAAGAAGATTCCTTTTGTGACGACAGTGAAGGGTTTTACACAAGTGACAAATGAGATCAAAGAGAGACAGACTGCAGAGGGAGGGGAACTTACAATGTTCATGGCACCTAGCAAGAAGCTCCAGGTCATCTGCGTGGTAGTAATCATACCCTGACGTTCCCAGAACCTCAAAGGGTAAATACCCTATAATAGGTGGAGCCCTAGAAAGGAAGCAAAGGGCAGGGAGTAAGCACAAAACCTGATGCTTTGACATCCTGGCAGATAAACTGGGATACCAGCAACAAAAACCTCTTTCGTTCACTTGGCAGGGAAATCAGGAGTGGATTTTCATATACACAACAATGTACTCTCATATACAAACAACAACAAAAAAACACAGTGAGAGAGAGGTAAAAATTGAGAAAATGAAAAGGTGTGTGTTTACTGTTTCATAGCCTATTCATTATGTGGGTGGAGAGAAAGGCATGTACGTATGTGAGTGACTCAATTCATTAAGGATGCTTGTGAGACACGCAGCTTGAGAAACGCTACAGCTGCTCCTGTGCATAACAACTTGGAGCCAGAGTCAAATTATCCAGTAGGTTGGATGTAAATGTCATCTGGGTAGTTACTCTACAAGAAAGAGTAAGTGGGAATCTGCAATGTGTGTCAGGACCAGCTTGGGTAAAAGAAAAATTAATTGTTCACATGGAAAAGCTTGGGAAACTAAAGCCAGCAAAACTTTCTATGTTGGTAGTATAGTTAGCAATAGGCATGGGGCTGATTTAGGACTGCTTTTGGTTCGGCAGCAGGTAAGGAATCAGTGAAGTATTTAGATTGGCACATTGCAATGACCTAGCTCACTATTGTGCAGTCAATTCTAGATTTTCCATTTCCTAGGCAAAATATGAGATTTTTTTAAGCAGGTGTCCTAACAACACAGAGTGTGTGCAGAGCCTTCACTGGAGCCTGATAGCTTATGAAATACTAAAATGTGAGGAGACCACCACTAGTTTTGGCTCTCCTCCCTGTGCCAGCATGCCCCCCTCCATCCTCCAGCACTCAGGTACACACACTCCAGCTTGCACCAACCGCACTCCCTCAGTGAGGTGGGACCTGTGCTAATGTGGCTCCACCTGTTTGTTCTGGCTGCAGGATGTGCTGATAGTGTGGGGCTCACTTGCCAAGCTCAGCGTATTTCTCAGGAGTGAGGTGGTGGTATGTTAGTGAAATGGTTAATGACTCAAAATGGGACGGGCTGACAGGGACGGTGCCTACAAGACCTGCCTCCCCCGCTGCCTTTCTCTTGGTGTGCTGAGTGCTCTTAAGGAAGGTGAATGCCACAAAGTGGCCAAGAATAGAAGCAAAAAGTGATTTAAATGTAGTACATTTCAACTAGGATGGATCAGCTCTGAGTTTCTTGGTTATTAACGTGGGAAGTTCTCTCTTGGCTGGGCCACCCAGCTCTACATTTGTACTCTTGAGAGACATGGCACACATAGATTATTCAACTAAAGAGAGCCCAAACAGGCTATAACCTCCTTCTTTCCTACAACTGCAGGCAGTCTGGCACCAAATGGGAAACAGGGGGAAAAGGAGGACAGCTAGGGGTCTGCCCAACAGCAGCCCCAGGAGGATCAAGGTGTGAGCAGGAGCTCCTGAGTCCCAGCACAAGGGGTTAGCTGCGAAAGCCAGTCCTCCACTCAATAGCAAATCTCTTGAAACAGTGTGCTGAGTACACTGTGCTCTCTGCCACAATACAGCTTTATTTATTCAAGTAACTTTTCATGGAGCACTGTGTTCCTTTTCCTCACGTGACCCAGATTTCTGTTAATGATGATAATATGTGTATTTATTAAAGTGTCCTTCCTGGCTGTCTCTTTGGCAGAACGCATCACTGTCTCTTCGAATTTTAATGATATGCTTATATTCAAGACAATAATGTCTTTCAGATGCACATCAGATAAACATTTAAGCTGATCAGGAAAGTATTGTGCTTTCAGGAATATTGCCAGGGCTCTTTATGTGAGAAAGCAACCACAAAATGTTCCTCATCTGTCATTTGACAAGCCTTGCCTGTGGTGCAATTTAAAAATGTCTTGTTAGCTTAAGTTCCAGCCTTGAGACCTGCACCTTGCTGTGCAAATGGGAATGCACAGTCTTCAGAGAGCCTTTTGGATGCAGTCTTTTAATAAATGAAGGGAAAATAAGAACAGTACCACAGTGCAGAAGAGAAACACATCATTATCAAAGCTGACAGGTTTTCTTCCTCTACACATATTTACATATAGACCCAGAAAACAGATTTTTCCTATTTCTCTCATGTTTTTCCAGATCTGTGGAATTCTTTCTGCACTATCCATCTTTACTCTGCTTTAAGTTGTGATCATGATAGCAAAGGTCCTGTTTCCAGCCCCTGCCAGGAACCCTCTGCCCCTGCTGATGGCACATCTCAGCATCCTGCAGCCTGCGTTGATACAAATAAGCAAGAAACAGCAACACTTCACAATGTCCTGCAGACTGTACTGGAGAGAGGTTTGAGTCTGTGATTAAATGAGACAACCCCCATGATCTCCTGCTCATTCTTTGGTCTGAGCTCCCGCTGGCACCTGGGGTTGCCACAAACTCTGCCTCAGTGACAATGGTTTCCTCGCTGAGGATATCAGTGGGACTGGAGTGGCTGTGAGCACCTGGCACGGAGATTCCTCTCTGAGTCATAACCCAGATTCATCAAAAGACTCTTTGACAGGTTTCAAAGTAGCTCCTGCTCACCTTAATCACAGAAGCTGCTGGGACACAGCCCCATGGAAAAGCAGCTCACTCCATCAGTGCAGTAAGAGGCTTAGGCCTCCTCTACAAATCTTAACATTAATCAGCTGATTCTGAAAACATGCATTATTGGACAGGCCAATTGTCTGACAAAGCCACTGCAGCAAGATTTCGATACACAAATAATGATGTGACTGTTCCAAACCCCACAGCAGGGCTGTCACAGGGTCAGCTCCTCCATGCTTCAAAACCTGATGTGTGAGGTACACATCTTGTGTACTACAGAAATGAGTTATTACTAATTTATATTTGCTCCCAGAATTTTTATATGATTTCTTACCTGCCTAAAATACAGAAAAGAATGAAGCATTTAAGGATGCCTAATAAGTAAGTTCACAACATTGTTACTTACTCAGTTGCCCTTAATTAGAACTATTCCACTTGGGATCTCTGGCAATAACTGCACAGTTTTCTATTTTAGAACTACAGTGTATTTATTCTTCCGTGACCAAAGCCAAATCTCTTACCTATGGTCCAAGAATAAAAACTTCCATTCTAAACTATGCCTTGATGTAAATTCTTCACATGGCTCCTCAATGTTGCAGAGCTCCTGCAAAACAGTTGGCACATTCAGACACTTAATTTTATGAAAGGACTAAAGTAGCTTGGTCTCAAGACCAAGGATGCACCTTGTTGATATAATAAACCATAGCAGAATACAGTGCTTTTAAAGTACTTGACTTATTTTCCTCTAAGGAATATATAAGCCTTTTTATAGGGATGCATGGACTGAGGAAAAGTGGCTGAATAATTTACCCTGAGCTGAATTTCAGTCCAAGGGTCTCATCTTGCACTCTGTAGGCAAAATTTCCCAGTTTTTTGCAAATATTGGTATTTGAATATGGATGACAGCTCCAGGTCCAGCCTCTCTAACTGAGCTGGCTAATGCCCTCTTGAGCAAGCAGTCCCTAAGGTCATCATCGCTGACATCACTGCCCTGCACTATGGGACATTTACAGACCAGCAGAAAGAGCCCATGAAACATGGTGTTCGTTGTGCTTGAAGGTGCAGGTGGCTTCCTTACACCACAGGGTGGGGGATGTATGTCTTTCAAGGCTCCCAATTCCCAAGTGGTGTAGCTGGTCACCTTGTCGTGGCACTTCCAGGGCTGCCTGTACTCAGACACCTCATCACACAACAACCTTTCCTCAAAAGCAGCTCCTGTTTTATACCTCATCTTTCCAAAATACAAATTCATGTCATCTCCCACTCCCAAACATGGCCATGCCCTCTCTACCTTACTAACCCTCTGCACAACCAACCTGCACTGCCACTGAGAGGCTGCTGCAGCCCGGCCCCTACACACCCACCGAGCGCCCGGCTCGTGGCACCCGCGGCAGCCACACCGGCTGAGCCCCACAGAGAGGGGAGATGCAGTCACAGGGATCTCACCTTTAAGAACTGTGGTGTGACAAGACGAACAGTTGCTACGAGGCAAATCTGCTCCTCCGTGGCTGACCTGAAAGCTCGTGCAATAGCTGACTCAAAGCCATTACAGGAGGGTGTAGGCACTAGACACAACCAGACAATTTATTTAAGAAGAAGAGGAAGGAGAGTTTTCTTTTCATGTTAAGACAGGTACAATGACTGATGAAACCCCAGCAACAAGTGCCTCCTACCCACAACGTGATGCCACACTGATACACACTGACGTTATTTAAAGCATGACCCTTCAGGCTCTGAGTTACACAGCTGTAACCACCTACCCCTGGTTTGCAGGGGAGCTTCATAGGACAGCTTTGAGTAGCTCACAGTGTGCAGCCTTGTCCTTGTCAGCCTTTCTCCAAGTCAACATTTCCAAGATTCAGGATTTTACAGATATCTCAAAGTATTTAAGCTTTGTAAAGTGTCATTTCATTGCCACAAGTGAAACAGAATAGCATATTTTTACTGGTTATTTGAATAAGTAGGCTGCTTTACAATTGGCAGTGGGTCAAATGGAGGTATTATCAGTCTGGTCTCAGCTTTAGGCACAGCATGCAAGAGAGTGCACTCTTCTGATCAACAGCCTCATCATCACTTTTGTACAAAGAACAGATTCAATGTATCCACATCTGATTCCATCCCTGACAATTATGAGATGTTTTCAGCTGAAACAAGGTCTTTAGGATGCTATTGATCAGGACATAATTTAAAGGAGAGAGGTGGGGAAGTAAAGGTAGGTTGGAGCAGTAACTTACCATGAGTAAAATATTTAAAATCCACTACAAATTTCACATATTCATACATCAGGGGTTCATTTGGATCTAAACTGCCTCTTGCTAAATGGCAGCAAAACTCTATTTGTTTTTCTGCTGAAACGAGAGAAAGAGAGGGAGACAGACAATGTTACTAGAAGTCTGCACTTTAGCACACACATATTGAATTGATCTGGGTGCTTACACCAACCTTGTTGCTGTGGTATATGAGCACACCCTGCTGGGATGCTCCTGAAACCCAAAAGTAAATATATAAATACTAGGAGCAATAATCAGTTGGTTCTGTTTAAGGAAATGTATTCTCACTCTTTCTCCCACGGCTTTGCAGTCACTCCATGGGTGTGAAGCCCTGGCTATACCCATCAGTGGGATTTTCCCCTGACTTCACAGTTGTAAGATTTCATGCTAGGTAGTTACATGACACTGCAGTACCCTGCTCTGGCACAGTGCAGTAAGACCCAGATCCAAAGGGCACTGAACTCACCCTAAGCCTTTCCATTAACAGTAGAGGGCACCATGCCAAGCTCTCATCCAATTTTCTGCCCCAAGTCTGAACTCTATGGATTAGACCACATAGCCTTCAGCCAGAGGGAAACCACCCTCAGGGCAGAGCATCATCAGCACAAGGGCTGCTCAGTTCCCACGGATGCTCACAGGGAAGCAGGGAGGGAAGGCCAGTGCTGCTCAGCCATGGAAAACACACTAGAAACATTGGACAATGTGATGCACCAAACCCTACAAATACAACAAAACAGAAGTGGCAGCCAAAAGAATTAAATAGCTGGAGAACCCTGTGCAGGTTCCCCTGGGAGCTGTTTGCCTTTGGCAAACATCCCTGACCAACAGACAAGAGCAGAGCTTACCATTTAGAAAATCAGCTGCAACAGGATCTGTCATGAGCACGTGTGGAAAAAGGAGCTTGTACACTTCGCTCTGTTCCCGCTCAGGCAGAAAGTTTAATATATTTTGGTCCACCAAATCTGACTGATACAAAAGAATGCTTTGTCATGTTCAGCAGTACAGTCTGACACAATCACATGTCTTTCCATCCTGCAGCAGAGCACAGATGCTGCCAGTCTAGTGTGATGCCTAAGACAAGGAAGCCTAGTCAATCTGCAGATGGATCTAGGGCAGAACATAACTCTTAGGCTATTTTACCCCAGCATTACTATCTATTTGCAAAAGGTCCAATAAGTCCCAGAGTCTGCCCCCTCAATTCAGAGAGGAGCAAGCAGGAGAAGAAACGCTGGTGCCATAGGAATGTAACATGATGACAAGGATAATTTCAAAATGAAAATGTGAGACGTTTTCCTTTGGAACATGACAGAAGTGGGAGAGCTCCTCCTCACATCCTCTGTTTGTCTTCTAGGCTGAACATCTGGCAAAATCAGCTTGACCTGCAAGTGATTCAGTGCTGATCAACCCACACATCTTGACTAAAAGGGTTCTACCAAAATGTCAGCACAGACTCGTTCTTTGCACACCATGACATTCAGCTGTGTGCTCAAATTTGCCCTCTTACATAGCATTGTCGGTGCCTCACACTTGACACCAGATAAAGAGAAAAATGGTTTTGAGAGGCCAAGTTGAAATTCCTGCACCTGACAGCTGTCTGGTTTCTAGAAATTCTCCAGAAAACTCTGAGGCCACATGTTTGTTACTAAAGACTCAAAGTAGGAAAACCCAATGTCATTAGAAGAGCATAGATTCAGTCTTGAAATGATATTTACATTATCTAAGAAGAGCTTCAGCACAGATTTCACAACCATAAGAATTTCCATATACCTGGAAGGACAGATACCTCCCAGACCATCCTTTAGACGTGCAGCCACGTGATGAGTTACGGTACAGTGATTTTGCATTGTTGATTTTTTTTTTAGATAACTCACAGACTTTGAGAGGGAATCTGTTATTCACAGGAACTAGAGAAACATTTGTTGGTTGACCACCACCCAGAGTGAGTAGCCTTTGTGGTTGGACAAAACCAATCCCCAGCCCTTCATTGACAGGTTGCATTAAGGAGGGGAATGAGCCTCATATTGAGTGGTCAGGTCAGAACTTACCGGTAAGTGTCCCAGCAGAGATGAAACACTATCAGATACATAAATAATAATCCCATCAGTGGTAAGAGCAATGAGAAAGCCATCTAATGCCTAGCAATAATAGGCAGACAAAAAGGAAGAAAATAAAAGAATTATGCAAGGTAACAGCTTAGAATATAATATGCTAATTGATTCTTTGGTGATGCTTCCAACAGCCTCAACTTAGCAGGAATTAACCACAGAAATGATAGTTCAATGTGGAAACAAAAATTATACATGCTGTCTAATTCAACATTCTTTTTATATTCTTATTTGCTCGTTATTATTAAATTGACTTGTATTTTTCACCCAGTGAGTATTTCTTTAACATGAAGCAAAACAGTGATGCTTAGAATTTTGACACCCACACAATCCCGGTGACTTCAGTGCCTTCATTATGTGTTCTGAGTTGCACAACAGTTAACTCCATGCGTAAGGAGATGTTAGATACCATCATGGCAAACCCAGCACTGTGGATGGATGGATGGATGGATGGATGGATGGATGGATGGATGGATGGATGGACAGACAAGGAGAGACAGAAGAATGATACAATGATGTATTTTTAGCAATTTATGGGCAATATGGAGAAGGTCTAAAGCCTTATTTATTTTGCCTAAAGCCCTGATTTGTAAGGCTAGCGACAAAACAATTTTAAGGCTTGTTTTATTTCCCCTCTCTTGTTCACAATGGTTCATGTCCCAGAGTAAAAGCTCTCTGTCCCTTTTAAGTCACTGCCTGTTCTTTCCTCTTGGGTGTTCTCCCTATTCTTTACAACATCTCCTTGTACCATTTACTCAGTGTCTGTCCCTATTCTTCAGTAACATCAAGATCTGGGAGGTTTAATAGCTGGTCAGCACCGTGCACAAAGCCAGCTCTTGTAACGACGCTGTTAGGCTGCTTTGCAACTTATCTAGAGGGATGCAGCATTCACCATCTCCCCCATCTCACTGCCATACTCTGCCTTTCCTCAAAATAAGTTCTCTCTGGGGAAAAACCCACCAATTTTAAGCAAACTGCCTAACTGGTTAAATCTAATGAAGTCCAGCAAGCCAGCAGTTACTAAAGGGCTCGCTCTCCCCCGCCACTTCCAATCTAAGGGGGGAATTTGTTTTGATTCAGCTGGAACAAGCTAGCTTGTTTGGTGAGAGAGATTCTCAGAAAGAATGAACAGACTTTTCCAGGGAGGTGAGTCATGACATCCTGATGAAAAGGAGTAGCTAAGACACTGCAGCACCTCCCAGCTCGGCCCAGCATCCACCCTTATTTTGGTGGGGCAAAGCTGCCCACGCAGGGGGTGAAATGTCCTCGCCAGAGGAGCATGAACCACAAACCCAGAGCCTCATCCTTAAGAAAGGAGACATGTAAGCTTGTCGGGTGTTTCTAGACCAGTGAAGCATTTTAGAGGTGGGAGTATCAGAACTGTTCTCCTGAATGCACTTAAAGGCAATCCAAGCAAAAGAGACAGCACTCACATCACAAGTACAGCAGCGCACAGCAAAGCAGCTGCAGAGGCAGCAGAGGCGATGCTGCCTGGCTAATGGGATGTGGGAGGAAGAGAGCTGCTCTGCTTTTTTTCAGGTCCTTTCAAGTTTTCCCTAAAACTGCTAGCTCTAGCAGCTCTTCTGAGAAGAGAAATTCTTATCCTCTCTCACCAGGCCAAATCTGGGCCAAATCAATCTCCATTCCTAAACGAAAAGCCGTTTATCTTTAAGGGGAAGTAATCATAAATTTAATTCTGTGTCTGCAAAGCATTTAGCACAACATTGGTCTCTGTCAGATTTGTATTGTATGTGCTAGCAGAGTAGAAATCATTAGCATTTGGACCTACAGGTGAAAAGGAACTGTACATCTCTGAACTACTCCACTGAACTGATTACTTCTCACTAATCTATGCAGCTTTAATTTCTTCTTACCTCTAACATCAACTGGGTGAACTCCTCGTTGCTAAGAAATGAAGGCTTCCAGTCTTGTCTAATCTCACAGGCTTCTGTCTGTGCTGTGATTTCTTAAAGAGAAAACATCAAAAAAGCAACATGACTCATGCTACTTGGACTTTTTTTTTCCTTTTCAAGTAACACTACATTTCTTTAAAGAGGGCTTTCAGAGAAATCATCCTCAAATCATTCTTCACACAAAGCTTTCTTGCATGCAAGAGTCATTTTCTATGCCATCACAACACAAATACACCAGAAATCAAGAAAGGGAAATGGAGACATTTTGGATCGTCCAAAGACATCCTTCAAAAATTATCATCAATGGATTAATTTCAGACTGGTAGAACATTTCTGTGAGCAGAGGGTGCCTGAGACTCTGAAACTGTTTCAGGAAGGCTCCCAGGAGTGCACAGGCAGCAGGACAGGCTGCACCCAGTCTAATGCAGGAGACTTGGGAGCATGGCATAGAATCCCCTTTCCCCTGGCTTCTGTAGTGGGTATTGTTCCTCAGCTTTTCCTCCCTCATGCTCTGAGAGTGTACACAGCAGGCCAGGGGATCTGGAGGCCAGTGAGGGAAATGATATCCCTGCATTAGAGAGCATACAGCACTGCATCTTTTCAAATCTATCAGTGCTTCACTGGTCAGTGCTGTATTCAACTCTAGCCCATTTCCTGAGACCAACTGCTGTGCCTTATTCTGCCCCTCACTTAAGCTCATGTCCTCTCTGGAGGTCTGAGATGCTTGGGAAAAAGTTTTCCTTTTCTGAGTGGAAACTGGCTGCTGGGCAGATGCAGAGCCAGCATCCTCCAGTACCTTTCTGTTTCTGTAGGAAGTCGATGGTCCTCTGCAGTATTGTGGACTTGTCCATCTTGAGAGGGTGGCCATGGCCCTGCAACATCGTGCAAAGCTCTTTAATGAGGACATTGAACTGGTCTCTCCTCTTCTTTTCAGATTTGTTGCGTGATGCCCTGCGCAACAGAAACATAAATGCCACTAAGCAGAATGAAAAACCTGGAGCTCAAACCAGGGTGAGGTAAACTGACCTGCCCCAGCAAAACACTTCAAATACAAGAATCTAAACTCTGCTGGAAATGTTCATTTGCTTAAAGCTGGGATTGTGCTTAAGTGTTTTGCTGGTGTTTAGAGACTTGCAGCAGGACAGAACTCACCGGCAGCAAGAACAGCTGGGGGTGACAAATATAATTTACGTTCAGTTGAGCAGGACCATATCAATACATACATTTTAGCAGCTCCCATTGTTTCAAATGCAGTGGCAGTGAAGGTGTTATGGCTGAAATTTCTCCAGTAAGAGAAATCCTGGCATCTACAGTATGTTCATGTTTTGCCCACTTAATTTGTATGAACTTTTGTTTTGCAGCTAGGACACACACACACATATAAAGGCCAAAATGTGAAGGACTCCCCATTCCCTGATCTGTACTTGCAAAAGGAGCTTATCAACAGACAATACTGTGCAGAGACAACTCAAGTGTAGAATAAACTCTTGTATCTGGTTTCGAAAATCTGCTGCTGTGATGTATAAAACTGGGAATGTTAAGTCTATCTGCAGAACCACAGACTACTTTCCAGCCTACATTAATACAATTCAAGAATGTTTTATTAGGGTTTTCCCCTCCATTAAAGACAATAAAGAAGAAAGCAAATCCATTCAGTTTCTTCCTAAGTGTTCTTTCCAATGCTCATATCTGAGATAACCCTATTCTCATACAACATCTTCCAGGAGTAATTAATTTGCTTTACAAGTGCATTCATGATGATACATACTTTCTGTGATCTAGACTGAGTGTGGTGTGCAGTAAGTATTTCCATTCATATTCAGGTTGGCATTTGGAGGTTCTCAGATCCAGCATTTACATTCACAGCCATCTCTGTTTTGGCACTTGTGTAAGATGACTAATTAGAATTGAGCCAAATGCTCCTCCGACAGGAGATTAACTCGTACCTGCGCTAAAGCAGGACTGCTCTCTAAGTTTCACAGGGAACTCTACCTCAGGTGGGCAGTACTGCTTGATGCCAATAAAATCACAGGTTAGGAGTCCTGCATCAAGATAATAAACAGCCATGGGAGAACACAAGATCCTGAGGACACAACAGTGTAATTTAGGAACGACTCAGCTGATTAACTCATTGTAGGAGTGGTCAAACACTGTAAGAAGCCTGAAAACGATGACTTAATTATGTTGCTTATGGTATGCCTGTAAATTGCAGAGGGGCTTTGCCTCTGACATCAGTAGTACCAAGTACTTTGTCAAGCACTGGACAACACAGCATTTTCAGTTCTCCTCCAGGCGTGAATCCCAACATACCTCTTTGCCCTGTCCTTCTCATCTTCATCCATCAGTTCGTTTACACAGCACAGGGCTCTGGAGGGAAAAGACAGAAGCACTTACTGAAATGTATTCCCTGATTTTGCTAAAAATGTCAAAATATGGAGCTTACTGGTTTGTACTTTAAGACATCTTGGATGCTTCAATCTTTCCCTTCCCAAACTCCACTCTTGTTATGTACTTTCTTGCTTGTTCAGTCATCTGCTGAGGCTTGAGAAGTGAAACTATTGCTACACACCCAAACATAAAGCTACAGCAAGCATGAATTTAGAGGGAAAGAGGTAAAAGCCAGCAGCTCCTCAGCCTGCCTCTATACTCCTCTCTGCACCAGGATAGGGAATCCTACTGAAGCACTCAACTCTGCACAGGAATCAGCATCTTCCCTGCAGATCTGAGAGCTGATTTGACATTGATGTCTGTATCAGGCAGCACCTCGGCAGGTCCTGTTTTGGGAAATCACAGGCTGCTGGTTGAGTTCAAGCACTGCACTTCTTGAAATACATCTGAGATTTCTTTCCCAGTGGAAGGACATAGGAGAAAGAAAGAAACTATGCTAATCCCCTAAAGGATTAGTACTAGGCAACAGCAGGGTAATATCAGGATATCTAAGAGATGATATGACAGGCAGGTTCATCCAAAGCATCCTGCAGCCAATGATCACTCCTTGCACTGGTGGATTTCCCCCACATCATCTGAGCTGCATCCTACCACTGGGATTCACACCTAAGACTTCAAATTAAAACTTCCTCACCTGACACTGGACAGGGAAAAGAAGGGAATGTGACCTGGGTTCCCTGAGTTCTACATATTCCTGCATCAGAACAGCCATTGTGTGCTGCTGTCTTCATCTTACCTGTTCCTGCAGCACAGGTAAGGAGAACCATTGGCAACAACTCCTATTAAAAGGACACAGTACTCTCAAGCCCCATTAAATGGTGGAAAATTCAACACAAGGGTAACTTCTTCACTGGTGCCTTGCTTTCTGTGACTCAGCAGGGCTCAGTCTGAGGGACAAGGAGTCAGGTGAGACGGCTGCTGTCATTCCACACTGCGTCACCTGGCTCAGCTCTGCTGGATTGCACCCCCCTGACACCTCCAGAGAGGAAACTGCACCCATCCCCAGCATCAGCACTAATCTGCCTCCATCTCTAGTGAGCATTTCCCCTGCAAAACCCTCCCATGCTGCCCAGCACCCAAAGAGCATTTTTCAATAGGTACATCCAAAAGATTTTCTCTGTTTTGAGACTACTCCAAGCTCAAACAACTTGTTGACTATAAAAGTAACATGAAAAAAACCCACCCACAACTGACAGGAAAGAAGCTGCTCAAAGTAAAAGCTACAAAATTTTATGCTTCCTTCCCTTCTCCAGCGCAAGGATCCCCCTCCCTGTAGACGACCTGGGCAGAAGAAACTGTATGAATTCTTTTGTTCCAAAATATGAACACACTTCCTGGGAAGGGAGTGGTTGTCACTGCCCAAGTCATGAAAAACTAAAAGTCAAATTAGAAATTACCTGTTCTATTCCTCAGATTCATCAGTCCAGACTGACAGAGTGGGATTAGCACTTCTTATCACCATGAAATAGAGATGGAGAAAAATTAATCCTGGAAGGAAAAGCAAGTCCAGTTAAAACACAGTTGCAGGCAAGAGAGCCTACAGAGCAACAATCACTTCAAGCTGTGAAAAGTCTACCACCACAAATTAGAAAGATACTCAAGTATGACTGATGAAAGCTCACCAAAGCCTCCAGCAATGGGAGCTGGACCAAATTCTGGGGCTCCTGGCTCTGTGGGCACTACCTGCTGCCACAGAAGCAGCCTGGGAAGGCCAACATGACTTCTCCTGTCCAAAAAGCCATGTGGCCCAGCAGGGTGGTGAAATGGCTCTATTAGCTTGGAGTCACTGAGGATTGATTGGAGTTCTTCCAAAGTATGACAGTTTACCTGGTATGTGTGCTGTAAAAGCCAGCATGACTTGTACCTCATCTATCAAATCTTGCAACCAAAATCTCCTTTGAGACAAACACGATCAGCAAAGGTCAATGCAAACCACAACACTCACCTACGGATTGACTTAAGGTCTCCCATTAAAATTTGCTACTGGTGGGACACAGAAAATTTCCTTTTTGTTTGGGATTTAAATGCTTTCTAACGCACACCCTGAACTCCTGGCCATAGCCACACCACAGGGGTGCCCTCTCTGAAACCATCACTGCTGAAACTTGTTAGGCTTCAGACGAGCTTCACTTTCAGGAAGGGCAGAGATGCAACCAGACTGTTCATGGCTGGCAGTAATACCTTCAACAACAGCCAAGTGCTGGGCTTCCAAATTTAACAAATTTTTAATGACTTTGAAGGGTCTCCTCACTTTTAGTCCAGGTTCATGGCTGTTTCTCCTGTTACCGTTTGTTCCAACATCAGCTCAGGATGCTGCAAAAAGCTCGCTGCCACTACCAGGGATTGCATTTTTGTAACTGTGGTCAACAAGGAAACATACCCCCCATTTTGATCATCTAAAGGATTTGCAAGAGCTTGTTTTTTTCTCCAACTAGTGAAAACACCTGAAAGTGAAGGACACACATGAAAGTGGCTGAAAAATTGCTACAAGGGACACGTGTCAGGTGAGCACACTGGAGAGAGCAGCTGGGACGGGCTGGGGGCATTGTATGACTGATGCTAAATACCTTGAGCAACACAGATCTGAACAGTGATACAGTGACAGGGCTCTGTAGGGGAGGTTAGGCGAGGAACTCAAGAGAACAGGCCAAATTCCTGCTCATGGCTGATAAATGAAATTATGTCGGTCCATGAGCTCAAAAAACCACAACATTGGCTTAGATAAAATGATACAGTCATTGTAAACAGAAATATGGAAGTGCCCAACAAGAGGTTTGAGCCTGCTGACACAGCAGAAGTACAAGGGTAAGATACAAAATACCTGATGTGTTTCAGAGGTAAGTGAACCAGTAAAAATGCAGTTGGGTTGAAGGGATTATTTTCAGTTTGGAACATGAACTTCCAGGGAAAATATCATGCAACTCCTGACACCCTCAGTGAAGCTGCAACTGAAAACAACACCTGTGCACATAGCAAGCTTAAACTCAGTGGATGTGCTCTGCATCTGCTCTCACAGCAGTTGCATGCTGGTTAAGTTACACACTTTTATTCCAGTTCAAAAGGAGCCTGTGATCTTATTTGTTACCCTCTTGAGCTACCACAGAACCAAGGTGCTTATCACAGTCACTGCTGCTCATTCATCAGTGCTGTTCTATCAAAATCATACAGCTCTTTCTCCTCTAGAAGAATGATCCCCACAGAAGTTTTGGAGACTTGTGATAAATTCAGAAATTTGCAGGTATAAAGAAAACTCTTTTTAAAGCAACACATTAAATTATAAAAAAATGTTTGTGGATGCACAAACAGATCTATCAACATTTTTCAGGGAATGTTCTTTATATACAGACTTAAGCATGCAAAAATTCAGTCAAAGAAAAGGAGTTTTCCTGAGTTGGAGTGCAAAGCTTTATGTAGAGACTTTGCTCACAGGTTGACCAACAACTTGAAACTCCTGGGAAGCCTGATGGGTTTTGTGCCTCATTCACTTGGTTGGCCCCCTAGCCAGCTTGAAGAGCAGCAAGTTGAGGGAAGTTGGTTGGTCACCAAGAGAGTCAACAGTCTAGTTAGTGCTGAGTCTACACTGGGAAATGAAGCCCAGACTCTGCAGTCTGCAGCAGCAGCTCTCCCTCCCTGCTGCAGTACGGCTGATGGAGCTGCCAGGGGCAGGGCAGTGAGGCTTCCTGATGAACAGGAGTGATGTCCTCAGACAACACCGGACTTGGAGGCGCTAACAGAAGAAATGACTGTAAAAGAATTCACAGGCCCAAACACACAGAGAAGCTTTTTGCATGATGCAGCAGGATGGTGAGCTAGAAAAAGTCTTAGTAGAAGACACCTGAGGACAGAATATTCTTAATCGGATTAAGCACTTCAGGACTACATTTAGCTAAGTGCTTTTTGTCTTGTTATGAGACAGAGCTAAATATAGTAACCAGAATACTTAAGAATAGTTTCATAAGGGTTGTATATACTCCTCAGCCAGATAAGGCACTTAGCACTACTGACAGCAGTATGTCTGCAGGTTAAGAGTACTTTAAATAGCTCCAGATAGAATCTCTTTGACCTTAGCTGTATTAACTAGAGGGATCAAAATTTATTTATTGCCTCCCGAAAATCCTCTCCCTCCTTTAGACAGAGGGATTCCTGAACTCCGTGGGCAGGTTAGAAGGAAACTTGTCAGTGCTGCTGGCACTGTTTCTCACCCCACCTACAGCAGGTGAGGATCAGCTTTCTCACAAAGCAATGCACATCCATCATGCTTAATGCCCTCAGTAAAAGAAAAAGATTTTTTTCTTTCTTTGTACAGGGAGTATCAAAAAACACTCATAGCTTTTTAAGGGCATGTTATGTTTTAGACTTTTCAAATATCACACTATGTGAAGTTGTTTCCAGGGTTACAGAAAGGGTAATGCAGCCAAACGACAGCCTTAACAAGACAAATGGACTTCACAGACACACAGCTAATAGCTAAAGCATTATTCCATGCTATCTGCAATATTCTGGCACATTTTTACTGAAGAGAGAATGGAAGGAGGAATTTATTTTTTTCTAATTCTTTGTCTTGCCAAACTGACTTCAGGAGCTATCTAAAACTGCAAACTTTTGACTAAAGAAAATGTGTATTTGTTGACTTGCTGCAAATCATCAAAATATTAACATTACCTCAGGATAACTCTTACTGGAACATCACATTAGTAACAATTATGCCCTGAAACCAACACTTCCTATGAGTGCTTCATTATAGGTTGAATTTTAATTATTTGGCTTTGTCAGTGATGGCAAGGTAAAGATCATTCTATGTATGATGCTGCCCATTTCTTCGTGATCAGCAATGAATAAAGCTTTCATTGGTCACCTAAAAAAGGTCCCTGAACCCAGATGATTTGACAGCTTTTCTCAACTGTAACAACTGATCTAATGAGAAACATTCTCTGTGTATAAATCTTTGCTGTGCTTGTATTTAATTTTTCATAAAATTCTGCATTTGAGTAACATACAGCAGTTAGGGACTCTTCAAATCTATACTGTTGGAAATATTTTAACTGTGGAAATGTGCTGTGCTAATAATTCCCACAGATTTTACATGCAATGAATTCATCAGAGAGCCCTCAGTTACAAGATCCAGCACTCTGTGGCACATAAATAAGAAAGTTAATGCATTCCCTGGCAATATGGTTTATATGTCAGTATGTCAGTGTTTTGTTACTCTTGAGGCAACAGGAGGGCATGACTGTGGTTGGCAGCAAAACAGTTGATGTAGTTTTTAAAAGGCAGAATTTAACCTCTTAAGTAAAGTGCTACTGACTCAACAATAAGATACTTACGCAAACGGCATTTGAAAAAACAAACAGTGCAGCTGGATCTTTATGGCTGTTTAGCACAGAAAGGATCAGCACCTCTGCTGATGCCCAGGAGCACCAAAGCCCTGGCTGGTCCTGTGCCACCCACCTCTGGCACTCACCTGCCACACGGAGGAAGGCAGCAGTTCTCACAGCCCTCCCTCGCAAAGGCCTTTCTCTTATGCTGCGCAATCTCCACAACAAACTACCCACATTTGGGACAAATGCTTGTCCCCGTGCCACAGTGAGTGGGCAACATCAGTACCAGCTGCTTGGCACAGCTGTGGCCTTCCCCTCCGCCACAGTGCCCCACAGGGCACAGCCTCACCACTGCTGTGTCACAGCTCAGGTGAAAGCACCACACAGAAAAGCAGAGACTAAAGCAGGCATGCCAAAGGAGTTTGTGATATTGGATCTACTTGCTTCATTTTTTTTTCTGTGTGCATTTCACCCTCTCCTTTCCTTGCCATGCCTTGCCTTCTGTTATTCTTCACTCTTTCCTGCCCTTCTTTCACTTATCCCCCTTAACATTTATTGGATCACAATTCAGAGGATTGTATCCTTCTTGAATGTGGTTTCTCTCCATCCTGTTGTTTCTTATATCATCTGCCTTCATCTTTCTATTCCTTTTCCATGTTCTTCACTTTGCTCTTCTCAAAAGAGAAAGAAAATGTTACAATGGTCTCCGTTTTGACAATCACTCAGCCATTTCACTGTGGGCATTTGGCTTGCTCAGGTCTGAGGCACACATGACTGTCAGGTTCTGTTTATGGACACAATGCTCTAGGGATTGTGCTGGTGGGGATCCAGTGGGTATTGGCTCCCATGTCACCTTGGTCCAGCTTCAGGAACACTGGGTCCTGTCCTGCCTGACAGCTCCCAATCCCAGTTTCAGATTCTCTTTTAAGGAAGTGGGATCTCCCTCAGTTCAGTGGTAGTGTTGTGCAGCTCCAAACTTTACAGAAACACCACTCCATATCCACACCATGGGCTGGCTGAGAAAAGTGGTCCGGCACAGCACAGCCCTCCATGGCAGCCAACAAACCCTGTCAGTCTTTCGGAGTGTCAAAGCAAGGTGACATGCCATGACTAACTTATATTTTCACACAGCATCTTTGTTTACTGGAACATGGGTGATGGTGTTCAGTGGGTGAGGGAACCAAATGTTCTGTGTTCCCCCTTTGTTAACCTGTCAGAAGCAGACTTTTTGTGCCACTATTGTAACTACGGCATCTCAACGTGCTCACTTACCTACAGCATACTCTTCCCTGGTTTATTGAGCTCTAAATTTAGCTTGTTACCTGTGACAGATTTATGACTACATTCATTATAACAGTAACAGCTTCAGAGACAAGCTAAGAGGAGCCCAAAGAAAATGGATTATACAAAACAATCACACCATAAAAAAGGCTGTATTGGAACACTGTGATTCAGCACAGAAGTGAAATGAAAGATACAGGAAGGAACAATGGTGATGTGTTGGGTTTTTTGTGGTTGGGGGTTTTTTACTAGTATATGGTGCTTCTGACAAAAGGAAGGCAAAAAGAGATTAAAAACTAACAGACACTTGAAATGAAAAGATGATTACTGGAACATTTTGTTCTCTAGGATTTCTGTCAGATCCTGGAGAAAATAGCTGGCCAAGTTTGTTCCGTTCTAGTAAATTACCAAACCTTGCAAGGTAAAGAGACAACATTGTAGAATATTATTCATAATGTCTCTGGGGTTTCTGTAACAAGAAGATCATGCATCTAATTAATTCTACCAATTTGTCTAATAGCCCCTTAAAATTCTCTAAACATGGCAAAATGCAAAACTGCTGATTCACAACCCTAAGCTGTAGAAAACTATACTTCTCCTGGCACAAGGAGGGTAGGATAAAAACACATATGCAAATAATACTTCTTCTGCAGTCTTGGATGAATACCTGTACTCATTTATAGCCATTCAGTTACTACAGGAAAGGTAAATGTGTATTATAGTATGAAATGACGGTATCCAACCTATAAACAATTCTTTTAACACACCTGACTCAGACAGAGAGCCAAAGAATTCTCAAATAATAACACGGCTTTCCCTCCTGTAAGATGGGAGCAAAACCAGTTGTCCACAATTAATCCTTCAGCAGCAGTTGAGATGTGTGTTTTCATGGGACTACTTCCAGGAAAGGTACACAGAGCTAAAGAGACAGCAGGAATATTGAAAGCAAACTGTCAGAAGTCTTTTGAACAGAATGTTCTCCAAAATCTGCAGCTCTTAAAGCTCTGCTTTGTTTCTGGCTGATCCCAATGATGCATGTGTGAGTGAGTGAGTGCATAGACAAACATATATAAACACATTTTACTTCAGAGCAATTTGCAAAAATAATACTGAGAGCAATTTCTACCCAGGAAAGCAGTGGTGACGTTCAGGACAACTCCAGCAGTGCTCACCTCCTGGTGCTGGGAGTTAAGTAACCCTTCCTGCTGCGTGCATGGGAAGGGAGGTGAGCAGAGCTCCCTTTCTCCTGCCTCAGGTCACTTCCTATCATGTTCACTTCTCTGGCAAATCACAAAGGAGCAGGGGGTGTTGGAAGGTTAACCCAATAAATTTCAGCAAGGAAAACAGTGGCTTAACAAGCTAAAAAATCACTCCCAAAGCTATTGATTCTGCAGCTTGAACAATGTGAACAGCATCTGATCATAAACCCAGTGCTGAAATTCCGGTTCACTTCAGGGTTTCATTTGGAATAGTTTTTACACTATCAGAGCAAACCAGCTAGGAACATTTTTAAAAGAAGCCAACACTGCTATGTCAGCAGTGTTATCTTCTGCAGAACTGCCTGTGAAGGGTGCTGGGCACGACACCTCCTGCTCTGTTTTCAGGGATCACCAGCTGGAGCGTCTCCCTGGGAGGTGCTGTGCGTTACTCCCACCAAGAGGACACAGTTTGCATCAACGGCATTGACGGCACTAAAGTGAGGTCATTGGGTCCTTTTTCGGGTTTGGATTTTGTTTTGGCAACTGTGTAGACACTAGGACAAACATTTAAAGCTGCCTTTTTGGATGCGTTACCCTGAAATTCCTCCTGCAATTCCTCTTCTATTTACTAAGCAGAGAGCTACAGAAAGTCTGTATGTCATTAAACTGCCTACTTTTATGCCTTATGCTCTCCCTGTGCACAGAATAAATGTAATCAGTAGACAGCAAAGAAAATCAGTGATCTAATTAAACTAAAGACCCTCTCCTCTACTTTTCTCAGTAGGAGAACACTTCCAGCATCAGTTCATTGAAAGAGGCAATAGTAGCACTCGTCTTTTTTTCTCCTCAAACCATACACTTTTGCTTTGTTTCTTTGCCTTTATTTTGTATCTAAAATGCATTTCATATGCTCGAAGATGGCACAGATGAGGAGATGAGCACTTGTGCTTTGTGTTTGCTTGTGCTGGAGGTCGAACACATACTGCAAAAATAAATGTAAGGCCCGAAGGCTGCTTGCCTTACACAGTAAAAGCAGGGGTCAGGAATGGGTCCTAGGTGGTTCCAGGACCACACTTCCAAAGTGCTCTGCTCCAGAAAAGGAAAAACATTGTGTATGACTTGGCTTCACATTCCATCTACTCCCGGCTTGCAGGACTAGCAGATGGTGGGAGCTATTTATGGACCGGAGGATTTTCTTTCAAACTTGAACATCTTCTGTCTACAATCATTACCCCCTGGCTATCACTCTATAAATATTCTTTAGCTCACTCCAAAGTCCCACAGCAACCATAGTTATCTTGGAGTCAGGATGCGCCCATGGAAGTGATGTACTTACCACCCAGTAAGAAAAGCAAGAAGAGTCTGACAGCTCCACAGCCCATTTCATGAAATGAGCCTGACACTATCAGGACTCTTCCACTACCTGACCAAGTGTTTAGCACAGATGCTCCACACCTGCACAGCAGGTCTGCCTCTCTGTGGCATGCACAGATTGACTGTATGTGACAAAAATCAGAGCCTGCTGGAGGCACCTGGCTTACTACAGCTGTGCTGCCCTCACCATAATCAGTGCTGTCTCTGGATCCCCCTTCCAAGAAAGGGCAATTCAACTGCTCCTTTGCTGCTGTTGGGCAGCAGGTGGGAAGGCAGCTGCATGGGCTGGAAGCTGCAGAGACAGTCTGTAGACAACTGGTAACCTTTGCTCTGTCATTTCTGCACTTCCTTAGATCTGCTTGGTCCTCTACACAGTCTGGGGAGCCCTTCAGGTGGTGAAGTGGGAGGTCTTGGAAGTCTGGTCCTTGTTCAGCATCCTTTGATTTCTCCTGAACAATGTCTACTTTTCTGATGCCTTACAAGCAGCTTGCTGCCACCCTTTTTGTCTCTAATGCTTTTACGCCAGGAAGTCTCGGCACACTCTACAAACACAGTTACCCATCCTTGCTGTACAAGTGAGGAAATGGGCACACATTTTACTTCTGTCTCTCTTGTACAAGTGTCCCAGTTTTGGGAAGCTGAATTTGAAACAGTAAATGCAGTTACAGCCTAATTTTCAGTAATATTGGAGCCCAGCATAAGCACCTACAAATACTCAACATTTTGGAAAAGCTCAACCTAAATCATTGACCCAAGGTCATGCAGCAGAGTTAAGAAGTGAATCCAGATGTCCTGATGATTAGCTCTGTCTATTGGCATTCAGTCAAGTCTTTGCTCCTAAAATAAGCTTCCTGAAGTATCTAAGACTACAGTCTTAGAACTCCCTTAAATACGCAGCACTGGTAAGACCTGATTTTCAAATGAAGGAGGGGGGAAAAAAGCCCAGTTCATTATTTTTCCCTCAAGTGATCACTGAACTACAAATCAAAAGGCAGCTCAGAGTCATTTGATCTCAAACTTCTTCCTATAAATAAAAAAGGGAAGATTCTTCTCCCTTTTCAAACAACATGAAGAAAAAACATTCTGCTTCAGTAATCCTAGACCTGAGTAATTAAATCTGATCTCTGTTGCAATCTGTTTCCCACGTATATCACCAGCCTGGAATTTCTGGAACTTAATACATAAGGAAGCTATTCAATAAAAGGAAATACTATGGCAAAAGGATTATAGATAGGTCTGAATCAGATTGAAAGCCTCTCTACACCAGAGAATAATCCTGATCCAGATTT
>JAOXXN010000039.1:180894-200134 GCA_026770055.1 Myrmophylax atrothorax | reverse complement strand
CAGAGAAGCTGTGGCTGCCCCATCCCTGGGAGTGTCCCAGGCCAGGTTGGACAGGGCTTGGAGCAGCCTGGGCTGGTTGAAGGTGTCCCTGCCCATGGCAGGGGTTGGAACCAGATGATTTTTAAGGTCCCTTCCAACCCAAACCAGTCTGGGATTGCCTGATTTGACTTTGCTCTTTGTGGCATCGCTGAACTTCAGCCAAGCTTCATTTCCTGGTGTGTTTTTGAGAGCCACCTCCTGCCTGTGTCAGCACTGATGGGGAGCTGCAGCTCCAGGGGGGCTGTGCCAGGCCCAGCTGGGTGGAAATGGTGGGTTCTTCACAGCAAAACACAGCTGAGATAATCAAATGCCACATTGTTGGCTGTGCCTGATGGGAAGGAGCTCCAGCCCGATGGGAAGGAGCTCCAGCCTGATGGGAAGGAGCTCCAGCCCGATGGAAAGGAACTCCAGCCTGATGGGAAGGAGCTCCAGCCTGATGGAAAGGAGCTCCAGCCTGATGGAAAGGAGCTCCAGCCTCCCCCAAACTCCCGAGGATTTCTTGGCTTTGCTGTGACCCCTTTCCTGAGGGCCCAGGAGGTTTGGGAGCGTCCCCATCCCCCTCTGCAGTGTCACATATGGGGAGGTGACATTCCACAGGAGAGGCTCAGATTTAAAATTTAATGATTTTCCAGCCGCTTAATGAGTTTCCAACCTCCCAGAGCTGCCCCTGGGAGCTGCACTGGTGTTACTGGGAGTGCTGGTGCTCCTGGGACTGGGGGATGAGGGACCTGCTGCTCCCCCAGAGCCCCAGCCAGATGAGCCAGAGCCACTTGACAACTTCCAATTCTCTTTTATGGAGCTTGTACTTGTTGCCATCTGCTCCCAAATGCTCAGTGCAGTCGGCTTTCACTTTTATGGTTTTAATTAACCTAATAATGATCAGCCTTGTGTGCCAGGCAGGGCAGAGACAGGCACTGGGGCTCTTCATGTGCCATCCCAGCAGGACACTTTGGGATAAAACCCATCTTGGAGCCCAAAACTGGGGGAAACCACGAGGCAGCTGTGCAATAATTCATTAATGAGTATTAATTAGTGCTGTAGACCCACTTCAGCAGCTCGTGGTGGTGATTGCCATCCCCTGCTGCAGCTCCCAGCCCTCCCTGCTGAGGATATACTGCAACTACATAGATTTTTTCCCTGCTTCCCACAGAATTCCAGCGTGTCTGGGCTCCCAAATCTGTCCTGGGGGCCAAATAATTTCTGGATATTCCTGTTGAGGGAGAATCCAGCTCTGCTCTCCAGGCTGGAGCATCCCAGCCCTGGGGTCCAGCCAGTGGCCATGGGGTCCCCCCTGTGCTCTGGCTCCAAGAAATCTTTAATTTCATGAGCTTTTCATTCCCTGGCTGGGCTGTGAAGATGTTTTATATTAGAAAAGCTGCTCTGTTTTTGCTCTTCAAGCATAGGGAAAAACAAAGCAAATGGAAACGTGCCCTTTGGGTAGATAAACAGCCTTTCCTCTCCAGTTTTCTCTGATGAATGTGGCGGGGAAGGGGAGGAAAGTGAGGCCGAGGGAAGGGAGGCATTGCTGGAAGCGCAGGTGGATGTGTGGGGAGATAAAGAGACACCTCCTTCCTGCTCTTCGCTGGGTCACTACGTGGGGAAAAAGCTGAATCTCTGTTTCTTATTTCCTTCGGAGGCTGAGTCATGAGATGGGGAGCGAGTTGGGCACTCCCTGCTGTTCGAGCATCATTCCCGGCTGGTGTAAACTGCTCTTCTCCCTCCATCGCAGGATCGGCGCCGTTATCTCGCCGTTAATTACTTTAAACTACCTTTTTGCCGAGTTTCACCTTCCTCCCTGCTATTTATCCTGCCTTGGATCATCCCCAACAACCCTCTGATGTGTTCCCCCGTCTCCTCCGTGGTCCCGGCGGGCTGGGGGTGGGTTTGTGGATGTGTGTGAGAGAACAGAGAGAGCAAGTTGTTTTCTTTTATCTCCTTCCCGTTCCGTATTATCGCTCCCCGTGCCGCCTCCTGAAGTGTGATATAATTGCGTCTGAAAGCACTGCCTGCCTGTCAGATCTTATTGCTTGGGGAGGGGATCAACAAAATGCAAAAAAAAACCCCCCACCCTGCCACAATTTAAAAGCATTCAGTGTCTTTTATACGTTTCCACCCTGTTAGGAACATATTTAATAAAGTTTTGACGTGTGGAAAAGGCCTGGGAAGTGATGATGGAATTCGGAGCACCGAGGGGGACGTGCTGCACTCAGTGAATAAATGGGCTGATTTCCCCTGGAAATGGGGCTGGGAAGAAGCAGCAGCAGCAGAAAAATAAAGGAACAGCACAGAGGGCAGAGGCTCCACGTCCTCCCGTGGAGGCTGCGGGAGCAGAGATGAGTTGGGCACAAAGGAAGAGCCCGAAGAGGGCTGAGGAGAAGGGAGGGGGAGAATTGGGAGAGTTTGGGTGAATTCCACCCAAAAGAGAAGGGAGAGTGAGAGCTGACTTTGTCCAGGAACTCTGAGCCAAGCCCCAAAGCTTTGCAGGAAGGTGGGCCCAGACAGGGAGCTCAGCCACAGAATCCCCTTGTTTATCCTTTCTGGGAGAACTGGAGGGTTTCCCTGGGGCACCCATGGCACCCATGGCAGGGGTGCTGGGCTGGGAATTGGGGGTGCTGAGCATCAGGAGTGCTGCCAGGCAGGGGTGCTGAGCACACAGCCAGCCAAGCAGCAGCCTAAAGCAAGCAGGCAATGCAGAATATATCTATATAAATATATGGTTTGCAATATATATGCACATATATTTTCCTCTGGAAGTGTTCCAGGCCAGGCTGGATGGGGCTTGGAGCAACCTGGGCTGGTGGGAGGTGTCCCTGCCCATGGCAGGGGGTGGCACTGGGTGGGTTTTAGGGTCCCTTCCCACCCAAACCATGCTGAGATTCTGTGGTTCCATGTCCTGAGGACAGTGAGGCTGCCCAGGAGTGCTGAGTGTGCCCAGCCCTGTCTGAGCTGCACATTTATTTACACAGCCCTGCAGTGCTGAGTGTGCCCAGCCCTGTCTGAGCTGCACATTTACACAGCCCAGGGAGCTCAATCCCCCCTCACACAGTGCCAGCAGTGCCAGGGAAGGCCCAGCAACAAGTGCAGAGACACCAACACATCATTTGTGCTCTGGCTGCAGCACTTCACCCTCTGCCTCTGTCAGCTGGGGCTGGCACTGCTGCAGCTGCACAAGGTACAACCACAACTTCCATTTTGCTGCCATGGGCAGAAACAACTGGGACAAACCTGAGGCTGCTGCTTGGTCTGCTAACTTGGACTAATCACTTGCTCTGCTTTGTCACTTTTCCTGTGCCCTGCAGTGTCTGTGGACACATCTCTGCCCCACAGAGGTTTGCTGCGTGGGCCTCAGGGCTTTCCTCCAAGCTATGGAAAACTCAATTTTCATTTTAGAGACCTCTAGCGCTGCTGGATTAGCTAAAGGACACGACCCCTCTGTGAAATCGGTTTTTAAACAAAGGTAAACTTTGCACCTTGCATTAAAGTTAAAAGATAACAGGGATGGACCCTGGATCGATGCTTGGCAAACATGAGTCGCATGCTGTGGGCAGATGCCTCTGCTGCACCTCTGCCTGTGCTGGTGCAGAACAGATCTCTGGTTTGAAGGGGTTCCTTACACAGAACACAACCACAAAATAGCCTCTAACTGCTTCCCAGTGGGGTAACATTTTATGCAAGTCTAGGAATTTCCTTCCCCTGCAGCCCACCTACAGTTCAGGGAATTGAGAGCTACCTGTTCCCACAACGATGTTTTCCCCACCATCCCTGCAATTTCCTTTGCTCCAGTGTTTTGCTCCTGGTAACAACAGCTTGTAAGAAAAGTGGGAAGTTTGAAACAGTTCCTCTTTCTCACTAAGCATGTAGCTGATTCACTGTCTCTGACTATTTAATATTAATGTAAGTACAAATTGTGCCTACACATTACAGCAACGGCTGGTTACAACATGCACATTATGAACTCATCATTTCCCAACTGTGCCCCTAGGTTAAGAAAAAAAAAAAAAAGAAAAGAAAAAGAAAAGGAGCACCCAGTCCAAATTATTAATTTCCCCCCCTTTTATAAAGGACTTTGACAGTGAGGCAGGAAACAACTCCCTGTGACTCCTTTCTGCCTTTGGTTTGCAACAGCAGCACCAAGCCCAATGGGAGGTTTGCACCTCAGCCACTGTTCAAGGCAGAATGAATGCCCAGCACAGAGGCAGGGGGTGTTCCAGGCCAGGGAAGCAGCCCAAGACAAATCCATGCTCCTCAAAACAGCCCAGATGTGACAGATGGTCCTGGCCCACACACAGCTCTGTGCCAGGAGCACGAGGAGCAAAGGCCCTGATAACAATTCCAGCCTGGCAGGCTCCTGGCACAAGAAAGAACTGGTAAGAATTCCAGGCCAGTAAGAAAATGCAGCTACCTTGAGATTGCCCTGGACTGAATGCCCAGAGTGGCAACAGAGCTGCTGATGTCCTGTTTGCTGAGCAAACCTCTCGTGGGGGGCTGCCTCCAGCACTGGCATTGCTTTGGCTGCTTTTAGAACATGGAGAGATTAATCAGGACTTCAGTGCAGACGTAAAACCCAGAGAGAGGCAGCAGCATTTCTCCTAAGCCACAATTTTAGACCCCAATCTGACATGACCTTGCACTTTGCAAACCTTCCCAAGCCCCAGGATCACTGCTCCTCATCTCCAAGCCCTGGGGCCCAGCCTTGCCCTAGCTATCCACCCTCCTTCCACACTGGAATGTGACCACCCTTTCAGCAACAAAAAGCCTCCTAACATCCAGTCTGAACCTCTTCTGGGACAGCTTTGAGCTTAAACTTTGCTGTCTTGAAATCCAGGGTGGCAGCTCTGCTGGGCTTTTTTCCAACAACACTGAAAATTTTAAAGTTGACGTGTCACGATCCCTGTGGCCCAGACAGCCACCCACACCCCTCCTGCCACGAGTCCTCTGCTCACCAACACCCGTGGGAGGAGGGCACCTTTCCCACCTGGGTCACTGAGCACTTGTGAGGAGAAACTGTCCTCAGCAGTACAGCACTTGTGTCTAGTTCAGTTACTCACCAATCCTACATTAAAATTGGACTTTATGTTCCACTAGCACTTAGGAATGTTCCACTGGCATTTAGGAATTGTGAAACACACTGACTCTTGCTACACCAACCACTTAGTGTCACCCCTGGCCCCAGAGTGCTGTTCACTGACCTGGGTAACACAGAGCCCTGGCTCACATCTGTAGAGGCCTTGAGAACAAGGATTAATATTTAACCTGCTCAAGCTCATGGACGTGAAACAGCTCCAACATGCCACCCATGAGCATGTCATGCCTTAACTGCCCAGCCACAGAGGGAACACACGAGTTTTCCCACCAGGAGGCACATTCCTCCACACCCACACGTGTGTTCTGTCCACAGCCCACCACACTGGAGCGAGGGCAGCCAGGCCAGCCCATGGGCACAACCTCCCTTACTAGGGCCATGTGTGCCACCCCAACATGTGTGACAGGGCAGCTCCTGGGAACCCACCTGCAAACCCAGGGGGAGCTGTCCCGGGGCACAGCCTGACTCAGTGTCCCTCAGGATCCATCCCAGGGCACAGCCTGGCTCAGTGCCCCCCAGGATCCATCCCAGGGCACAGCCCCATCCCAGGGCACAGTGCCCCCCAGGACAGCCCCATCCCCAGCACAGCCCCATCCCAGGGCACAGCCCCATCCCAGGGCACAGTGCCCCCCAGCACAGCCCCATCCCAGGGCACAGAGCAGCCCAGGTGACAGCCCTGGAGCACCACTCAGGCACAGCCAGAGCCAGGGCAGGCTCAGCTCCCAGCCAGTGATCGTTCCCAGGGCACAGCCCCAGGAACTGCCCACCCTGCCCCAGAGTCCCACACGCAGCCGTGGCCTCACCAGCTCCACGGCCTAGGCAGGGGGATAACGCTGTCATGTAAGTGGGAAAAACATCAGCTGATACCTGGAGGAAATAACCCCCTTTTCACTGACCATAAAGGTTCAGATTTGTACATGTGATGTTTTGTTTTTTCCAGTCATAATAAACTTCTGAGGAAGAAAACCAAGTTTTCAGGAATATTCTAGGAACAGCAGGTGAGTTCTAAATTTCATTTCATACAGAATTAATCCTGCAAACATTAATTAAAACTTAGGGTTTTTTCTTGGTAAGCAGAGAGCATTATCTTTGAATCCCCGAGTAAGCCTTGAAAGTAAATAATGTTGAAATGACTGAAAATTGCATAGTTTAAGAATCTTCACTTGGACATGAAATTAACTAATTTTCTCTTGATCTTTATGTGAACACAAGCCTATCTTCTACTTAATAAAAATAAAAATTAATTCACCAAGATTACTAAAACAAGAATTGCATGTGTTGAATTGATTTCCAATATAACAGGAAAATACCATGAGGTTGGGAAGTGTTGTTTCATTTTAGTGTCAGCAGAAAGTTTTATCTTTTAAAATAAAAACACCCCCAGACAGCAGCGAGCTGAGACCAATGATTCAGCCAAGGGAGGGTGTTGTACTGCATTACTGGGCTCTGTGGTGGCTGTGACACACAGCCCTGGAGGGACTATCACACACTGACACAGCAGACACCTGAGCAGAATCTCCAAATAAATATCCATACACAAATATATAAAGTAGGCATTTGTTCCAAACCAAACAGAATTTTCCTCCCTTCTCCCTCACTTTGAGTTTCTTCTCTTTAAAAAAAGGAGGTTACTTTTCATGGGTGGATCTCATTTCTCCATTTAAAAAAAAAAGAGAAAAAAAGAAGAAATTAGTTTGACCAGAAAACTAGTTCTTCTCTCAAACACTAAGAAATGAAACACAAAAAATCATTTTTCTTTTAATGGTATTCTGAACACAACCTTGTGTAACTGGGAAGCCTTGTGAGGTTGTGGCCACAGATTTCAAGCTCTGGTGAGCTGAACCAGTGTGTGATTACAAAGGCAGCTTTTGTATCCAGTTCCCAGTGGCTCCAGCAGGGCAGGGCTTTCCTTACCGAGCTCTGCTCTCCAACAGGAACCTCTGCCCTTTCAGCCCCAGCTCAGCCCCTCCAGCCCCATTTGCCTGGTCACAACTCCAGGGTGTGCGGCACCAACACGAACACGGAACACCAGGTTAGTGCCTGTGTCTGTTCTCATGGTGAGGCAGAGGAGAGGATGCCCTTTATGTGCCAGTGCCAGCAAACACATGCCCTGAAGCTTCGTTCAGAAAACTGTAGTGCCTCCAGGGCTGTAGGACTCAACACCAGAGAGGCCCTTACCCACATGACATCCCCCACCCAGGGGACAGGGCCAGCAGCCCACAAAGTGACCCTGGGCCTCTCAACCAGGGGAGTGCCACAACCCCCAGGGCAGCTCGAGGCTCCACGTGGGCCCTGCCCTGCTGAGCCTCAGCTCCTGAGCACCATAACACAGCCTGCATCCCATCACCAGGCTCTGGGATCACACTTCAGCACAATATACTGGGGAGCTCTGGGCCACACTGCTCAGTTCCCACACTGCAAACACACCCATTTCCAAGAGCTGAGTTTGAAAAAGCCCTGGAACACAGAACAGGCACAGGTGTCCAGGGCCCAGACACCACCACACTTGCTCGGGCCATCCAGAGTCTGAAACACGAGGCCACCTCTGATTCATTAACCACACCTTTCTTAATTTCTGGTTTTCTACTTCTAATCTATCTTCAGAGAGCATGAAGATGGGGGCAGACAAGGGGAAAGTTTTCTGGTGATTTCTTTCTGATCCAGCACATTTCCATAGATAATCATACTATAAATTTCATCAAATCTACTACATGCCAAGGCACACCTCCTATTTGAATTTCCAAGTACAGGAACCTCAGTCATCCCATTACAACCGAAAATTAACAGTCCACTTACTTACCGGTTTTAAGTCTCTCCATCCAAGTCAGTCCAGAAGAGCAGCCTCAGGAACTGCAAAGCTGTTGCTATCCAGCAAATTTAAACCCCAGCACAATAGGTAAGCTTTTCCAACTCTGCAGAGTCTCTGAAGACCTCACCAAACAAAGAATCACTTTAGACAAAGAAAACGTTAGAAAGGTCCCTCGAGCCACCCTCACACCTGATCTTAATTAAGGCTTGTTAACGTCCAGTGTGCCTGAGCACCTGTGAAACTCTCAATCCTGTTTCTACAACCTGTAAAGTAGATCAATAATTCCTCTTTCTGTCCTTTTGATGAATAATCTTGTAAAGTGCTAGGCCAAGAATTGCTGATGTTCACTTTCCCCTGAGCTCAGGAGAAATGCTTGGCTCACCTGCTGTTTCTGTGTGCAGGTTCCCTCCAGCACAGCAGCCCTGCAGCACCTCAGGGGCTCACAGGGGTGCTGGGGAGGGACCCTGGGCAAGGGGCTGGGGGGACAGGACGGGGGGAACAGCCTCCCACTCACAGAGGGCACTGTCAGAAGGCACACTGGGATGGAATTCTTCGCTGTGAGTGGGGTGAGGCCCTGGCACAGGCTGTGGACTCCCCATCCCTGGAAGTGTCCAAGGCCAGGTTGGACAGGGCTTGGAGAAATCTGGGCAGGTGGGAGGTGTCCCTGCCCATGGCAGGGGATGGAATGAGGTGAGCTGTAAGTTCTCTTCCCACCCAAACCACTCTGGGATTCTAACATGGAAACAAACCATTCATGGGTTCTAACAGGCCAGGCCTCAGTGCTGGGCTGGGCTCCCCAGCTCCCATTTTGGGAGCCATTGCCCGGGGTGGGTGGCAGGGACTGTCCTGCAGGGACAGGGACAGGGACAATGGACTGACAGAACTCAGGCCACTAAAGTCTCTCCAAGTTCTGAGAACAGGAATTAAAGAGGTTCTCTACTTGCAAACACAAGAGCTGAATGAGGTTGCTCATCCCCGTGTGTCCGAGCCCTGCGCTGTCCCCTGGGCGGTGGGGCAGGGGCAGCTCAGGGGGCACTGGCAGGGCTGGGAGTGCCCTCTCAGACCCACCCCAGGGTACCCAACGCTGCCCAGGGTGCCCAACCATGTCTGCACTGGGAGCAGCTCTATGGGGGCCACTGGTAAATATGAGGTTTATCTGATACCCTTCTGCTTACATGAAAATTGCTTACTTTCTGCCCACAACTGTTTTGATGGGAAACAGCAATGTCCCGACGGGGCACTGTCAGCCAGACCTCGCTGCCTTAATCTGAAGATAATCCCCAACCTGGATTCTCCCTGTCAGATGTGTCAGAGAGGGAATGGTTACGAGAACTGAGGCCAGAACTGAGGTAATGAGTTTGGTGATTGGGAAACTCAAAATCAATTTCGTTTACTGAGCCCCTAGAAATCAGAAGAGATCACGGTTTCCAGGTTAAAGACTTTTGCTCTACTTTCTGCTGCTCTGAGTTAATCTTTCTCTGTCCAGCAGCCCAAGGGACCAGCACAGATAATCTTTAACCACTGGCCATCCACTGCCAAGGGTCACAGCACTTCCCTTTGGGGATCTGAGCGGGCTCAGCACCGGTACCCTCCCCTCTGCCCACGAGGTTGTGGGGCCACACTGATAAATGTGCCCCTTGGATGCTACAGAAATCTGGGGCAAACTGACAAACACCAGCTTTGCCCACTCTGAGCCCAAGAGTTCCTGTAGCAATGTCCTCTCAAACATCATATGGCCACATCCAAAAATGATGTAAGTCAGCACAGAGTCCCTGGCATTAACAAAGCCAAGGGATAGATTCAGTTCCACTGAATATATGTGTAATTTTTCTCCACAAAAGATTCTGGCCTAAATCTCTGACCCAGATTTGTCTGGAATTCAAACCAAGGGAGCCATGCCCGCACACCGTGGGGCTGTGACAGGATTTCTCCATGGGTGACACAGTCAGCTTCAACTCAGTTTAAGGGTATTGATTATGTGTGGGAGCAAAGCCATGAAGATACAGGTTCTGCTCTGTGAATGCACATCAGTGCAGCAGGTCTGAGGCTGCAGTCCAGGGAAGGAAAACTGTTCAGTGCTGGGGATCCAGAGGCCTGCAGAACTGGGGTCCCCCTGGAGTGCTGCCTCAGCAGTTCTTTGTAAGCATTTTATCTATAACCAAGCCCCTCCTCTGGGGGTCCAGCTTCCCATACCCCTCAAAACTGCCACCAACTTTACCCTGAGGTTTGTGACACATGAACTGGGTAACACGAACCTGAATGAGGCAGAAAAGGCTCTTCCCAATCCAGTCACCCATCCCCACTGGCCCTACATGCACACCAGGATCACTCATCATATCC
The DNA here is from genome assembly GCA_026770055.1 of Myrmophylax atrothorax. Taxonomy (NCBI): domain Eukaryota; kingdom Metazoa; phylum Chordata; class Aves; order Passeriformes; family Thamnophilidae; genus Myrmophylax; species Myrmophylax atrothorax. The sequence continues at coordinate 189,863 of JAOXXN010000039.1, read as the reverse complement.
TCCACATTTGATATAAGAAAAATGAAAGGAAAGAACTTTTGTATGGATAAAATTGTGCCCTTTGTCTAGTGACACCAGGAGCTTTTGCACATAAATTGGAATCAAGGAATAATTTAGGCTGGAAGGGACCTTTGGATGTCACTGGACTCGGCCCTCTGCTCTAAGCAGTGCCAGCTGCAAAGTTAGACTGAACTTTAGATGATTTTGCTTGTGGCCCTCAGGTGCATGTGCAACATGTGTTGCATTATCTGTCCCTGTGTCACCTTTAGTTACATTTAAACAAACCAGTTCCGTTTCTTTTTCCAGGGATTTCCAAATCCTTTGGCATTTAATGTCAAAGAACTGGCCCCCAACCGGTCTGCAGCAGCCCTGGGTGTTGCAATGCAGTTCCAGCCCCTGCCCAGGCTCCCTGTGCACTGGCTGGGGCTTCACCTACAACTGCAGAGCCCCATTTTGAGGAAAACTGGTTGGTTTGGTGCTTTTTTGCAGAAACACAACCCTGGAAATATCAAGTAAGTGATGTTTCCTCTGTGATTAAAAGTAGCACATTTTAGTGTTTCTCCACTGGTCTTGGACAACATGTGATGTTTTGGGTTTGATTTGGGGTTTGGGTTTTTTTATTGGAGGTCTTCACCCTCTTTTTCTGATTAAGCCAACTGTCAGGTACCTTCTGTAGCCTTCAAATGCACATCCATATTTTCAGTGGCAAATGGAGTTTGCACATGGGATGCTGGTGTCATTGTACAGGTACTTTTAGAGATGTATTTTGCCCAAACCTTGCTCTGCTTTAAGGGCAGACTCTGAACTAGCCCAGCCATGGGGACTCACCCAACAAAATCAGCTGAAGCTGGGGGGATATTCCCCCTAATATCCCAGGAATTCTGTCAGCAAGAACAACCCCAGCACAGCCAGGCCCCACAGCCCCAGGTGTGTGCCCACAGGAGAACACAGAGCTGGACGTTGCTGGAGGTGTGAGCCAAGGGTGTCACTAAATCCCTGAAAATTAGAAATCAGGGGGTTTTTACTACGGGAAAAAACTGGTTTTGAGCTGTATATGCAGGGATCAGACTGCTAAAACCTGTAACTGTAGGTTCATCCCTGCATGGAGAGCACAGTGCAGCCCCTGCTTTTGGCCATGACTGACGTGACTATTGACATCACAGGACTGGGATTAGAAATCAACATTTAAGGAAACAGCATTTTAGGGAAACAGTAGATCATTCTTGCCATGACAGATTTACAATCCAAGACAACCTAAAGAAGAAAAGATGTGCCTTTGACTGGTGCTGATGAGGGTGTAGAGAGGAGAGGGCAAGACACAGAATGTGTTCCAGGTTTGATTGCACAGTGCTGTTCTGCTGCTGGATGGACACATCCAGCCCAAATCAGCAAAGTCATCTGGTTCCTCACTTTTGTGAGGTATTATATTCAAAACTTTACTTCTTAAAACCCCACACTTAATTCAGACTGTTCCAAAATATTCCAATGTAGCATAAGCATGGTAGTGGAAGTAAGTAGTGAGATATCCATTTAATTATGAAAAGTTATCATTCTGAAGGTGTGGCTTTATGTTCAGAGAAAATCTCAGGCTCAGATCCCACAGCAGCCTTCACAAGAAATGTGACATTCATCAGGTTTGTGCAATGGTCTCACTGACTGTCCTGAGGTCCTGGGAGATGTGAGCGATTCCTGGGCTCTCCAGTGGTGCTCAGACAGGCTCAGCTGGAGCACCCAGCTCCAAGGTGTCCTTTAGAAATGTGACAGGCTTTTTCAGAGTTCTGACAAATTCCAGTGCAGAGCAGACAGTACATCAAAATTAAAAAAAGACTGGCAAGTCCTAGCAGTGAACATGAGATAAGCACTGTGACCTGGGGAACTGATGAAATCAGTCCTGCTGGCAGAAGTAACCATTAATATGCAGCCAGAGTAAACACTCTTCATCTCACATTTCAGCAAAACAGGCAGTTGAAAACCCCCGATATTTTGCATTTTTCCTTCCTTACATGTGCTCTCCCTGAAGGAAGGGAGAAAATTGAGGTCCCAGAGCTTTTTTTCCATTCCTTAGTCCTACAAAAGGTGACTCTGGCTCAGTGCAGCGAGGGCCATCTCCCTCCCCCAGATCAATATTTTAATATGACTTATCAGAGCAAGAATGGGTTGTTTACTTTAAAACCTCAGGATCCCATAAAGGGAGTGGGAAAGGTGTCCACTGGAACCAGAAGCTGCAAGAGCTGAGCACTGCTGGGAACTCCGGAAAGAAAACCGAGACTACAGTGACCCAAATACACTGACAGTCAGCAAATGTCCTGCAGGAGAATCCTGGTTCTGCCAAGCCCCAACAGCACTCCAGAGGATCCTCTGGCAGGCGTCTCCAATGGTAAGTGCCTTCCTGTGCTTGATTCATGTGAGGAAAAGGAAATGCTAAAAGGTATTAACAAACTAAACCAGTGCAGGTGGATTTGGAACATGGAGCACTTCAGCACAGCAAATCTGCCCAAGGCCTGACTGTGCAATGGACCAGGATTGAATGTCTGGGACCCAGAAATCTGCCTGCACTTGTCAGGGCAGCCCAAGGCACCCTAAGTGTCTATTGTTTTAAAAAAGGAATGGTGGGGAAGCTGACACACTTCCCAGGGGAACAGGAATGCTTCCAGGTCTGGAATACAGGAAGGACAGGTTCTGTCATCCATCCCAGAAAACCCTCTTGAAAACCCTCTTGTTCTTCACAATGCTCCTCTCAATTGAAACATTCCAATAATGTTCTTCACACAGATGTCCAGCAAAAGAAAAACAAAAAAGGGATTATTTTTCTCTGATGACTATGCTTTGCTTTCTCCCTGTACTGACCTGTAACTTTCCCATGGCTTTGGGGGCTTTTTCCCTTGCAGTACCAAAAACTAGTGGCTATTTCTCTTTCTTCCATTACCTCTTGTCTTGGAAATACTCATGTTGAATTGCTGGAAGCTTCCATGTAGCTGTGGAACTATAACCTGCCTGCTTGCAGCTGCATTGGCTGCCTGGCTTTCTCCTGTCACACAAATTCCACAGCCTCGAGCCCTTCCCCTGCTCTGCCCAGGACTGCCAAGCTTTTCCTCTGATTCACTGGAACAGGCTCTTGGCTGGCCTTCCCTCTGCTGCAGAAAGACAGTCAAGTAAAATACATATGAGGAAAGAGGGAAGAACACTAATACTGAGATGAATTAGAAAGCCATCCCTTTGGCATCTGTTCCACTCTGAGCAACAACAGCAAAGGCACATGGACCAAAACCTGCCCCACAGACCTCAGGGCTTCAGCTGCATCCCGAGCGTGTCCTGGACCTGACGGGGTGTTTGCCATCATTAGCTCCAAAGGCTCAGTGCCATGTGATGCTCAGGGGCTGCTCCAGCTCCTCTCCTCCTGTCAGAGATGTGTCCTTCATAGCTGGGATGGCACATGGGCCTGACCTGTGTGTGTACAAATGCTCAGCTCTGTCTCTCTGCAGCACTGCAGGCTCCAAACACAGACACACAACAGGAAAATGCCTTGGAAAACTGTCAGCCCTGCCCAAGCATTCCTAGGCTTGTGACCATGGCAGGGATGGCAAGGCCAGCACTGTTGTAATAATCCTGCTCAAGAGATGAAAGAGCCTGGCCTGGTAACCAGGCAGGGAAGGTCCATTTCTCTGCTGTTCTGTTCACCAGCCCAGGGCACTGCCAGCTCGGGGCACTGAGTTAACACAAACCCTTCCCTGAGGCTTATTAGGCATAAACCATGAGTTAAACTGATCCAGAGTCCTAATGAGTTTGCACTGAGCTGCCAACACTGGCTGAACTGTATCACAATTAAGGAAAAGATCCAGAAAAGACACAAAATTGGAACTAAAGGTGAGGATTGGAGAGGAAACCCCTGTCCCACTCTGCAGAGTGTGCTGGTGATTCAGGTGGCTCAGGTGGCTCAGTACAGGTGGGCAGCAGCTCCACAGGGTGCATTAGTGTCTCCTCTGCTGGCACTTTGACTTTGGTGCTGTAGCCCAGACTGAGCTGAGAGGCCCGACCTCACCATCTGCAACGACACCTGGATTTGGGAGCCCTGTGGGATGGGAAGCCTGAGCCCAGGGGACGAGTTCTCAGAGGATGGGCCTTTTGAGTGCTTGAACTTCCTTGACAGTCTGTTGCTAAAACAGCACCAGATCCAGAAGACTATTGGAGAGTTTGGGTTTATTACATATGGGGAGCAAATTCTCCCCAGGATGTGAAATGGAAATGCATTGCTGCGTTAAAAGTAATGAGAGGGAGAGTTGAAAAGTATTATAGCAAGACATCCCATCCTCATCTCTTGGCACAAAGACAACTCCATCCCCTGCCATGGGGCTTCTAACCAGTCCACACAGGATGAATCAGAAAGTTAATTTTCAGTAACTACAAAAAACAAAGGCTACTACCTTTGACCTCAGCCCTGGATTCTGCCCTCCTCCCTCCCCTGTGCTCCTCTCTCTATTTTCTCTGCTTCCCTGCAGCACTCAGATGTGATGATGGCATAAAACTGACTTGCCATGGGTTACAAATCCCTGATTCTGTGCTCTTAGTCTACGCCTGACAGGATCTTTTATGGGATGTTTTCTACTCACTGAGGGTGGGCAGAAACGTTACTGGGCAAGCAGAAAACACACACAGAAACTCTGCCCTGCTACACTGAAAAATCTGGCCTGTGCAGAAATGGACAGCACAGCCATGGATGCTGGTCACAGTCCCTAATTCCATGTTTCATGGGTGCTGAAACGTCCTCAAGGAACATCACAAGAGCAGTGACACCAGGAGTACAGACCAAACTGCTGACTCGAGTGTGGGCTACTCAAAACTGGTGCTAAAACAAGTATATGAAAAACAAATATAATCTCTACCATTATGACTCCTCAGCTCTGACACAGCCATAAAAGTCTGGTGCAGATTCTGAGCTGCCTCTGTCAATAAGAGGAAGACACAGGTCCTTGCAGGGATGACTCATCCCTTCCTTCAGGAATTTGGCTCTAGGAAAGCACAGATTGTCTTCTCCCTGGCCTGTAAGGGCACTCTTACAGCCACTTTTACATTGCTACAGCTGGCTGAGACAAAACAGCCACCTCACAGCAATTCAGAGCCCTGTGTCCCACTTGTCAGAATGCTCATGTGTCACGTATAAATATGCATAAACATGGTCATGTCTCTGTTTTGCAGATCTTTGAAAGCCCCCAGGCTGAAGCCTGCAATGTGCATCCCTCACTGCTGCCATGGGCCAAGGACCTGCTCCCAGGGCTGTGGAGTGTGACAATGGTGTTTGTGTCCAGTCTATCAAACGCCATTATCACACTAAATAGCTACTGGCAGACAAGGCATCAGCTCAGGGAGTCTGGGACCTCTGGCACTGCATCCTCCCACTGTGCTGAGGAATTAACAGCCCTGGTGCATGGACAGCACAATGGCTCTGCTCCTGCTTTCACAAGCAAAGGCACCACAGTCGGTGGGAAATCCATACTCTCCCACATGCACTTCCACATCTCCACTGCAGAGCACACAAGATACCTTAAGGAATCATCACTATCATGTCATCATTGGGAATGTGGATTTCCTTGGAATCAATAGGGCTGTGATCATCTCTGAGAGGTCAGCTTGGGATTTTCTTTTTCCTGTTGACCTGACCAGGACAACAGAAAACTGAAGCCAATGAGCTAATGGAGTGAAACCCCAGCTCCCGCTTTGGCACCAAATTACATACAATTTCATTTAGAATATTAATTGACTGAGGTGCTCATGACATTCTTCAAATAGAACACTTTTCAAAATTCTGACAAAAGTCTATTGTTTCTAACTTGAAACATCATTTATCCAGGTTCCACGTGCTTTCAGCTTTGCTCCCTTCCCTGTCACAGCGGTGTGGATGATTTGAGCACTACATGCAAGCACACTGCCTTATGTTTTAAACCTACTGGTTTGGGAACAATCACTATTTCCCCACAGAAATTCTTCTGAAAACTATTGTAAGGAATAGGGAATATCTGTAGGAACTTGCAAAGGCCTAATGAAAGCAAGGCACCAGCATTGCACTGAGGAGCCTAAATCCCAGTGACTCATCCAAGATGTAGGATCACAGGATGTTGTGCTCTGATTTGCAATGGGAGTAGTAACCTCAATATTCACAACACCAAGTGCCTCTCCACTGTGTGTGTTTGAACAGGAACATGGGGCAGTGCTGAGCTTTTAGCTGTGAAAAAGAAAAAGGCATCAAGTTCTCAGTGAAAAAGGGGCAGGGGAGAGGTGAGGGCTGGGCTGACCTACAGCACAAGGCTGTCCTGTGTCTGCAGGGAGCAGACAAATGAACTGGAAAGAGACTGATGTAGTGGGTCAGACCAAACCTCTGGCACGGGCTGGGCACCTGTAAGGCATCAACACTACCCAGTGACACTGCTCTGCCACCACTGCAAAACAAGCAACCTCAGCCATCCATAACCAGTCAGGATCTCAAGGCCAGTGCTCTCCCACCGTCCAAGACTCAGGAAATCACAGTCCTTGCACACCCACAATATTTTATAGGAGACTCACAGTGAAATCAGCAGAAGTGCAGATAATTATGGCTTATTTTTAAAAAAGTCTTTGCTGAGAGGGAGCTTTTGTCTGAGGGGATCTTTTTACGGGTGAATTGAGGGGCAGAGTGGGCAAGAGAACTTTCCCTTTTCCCTGGCTTTGCAGGAGGAAAGCAGAAGTGAGCTTGTCTGCAAGGCCCTGTGTGTCCAGTTTGCACAGCAGCTCCTTTTCTCCTTAACCTGGAACTGGCTGGGCAAGGGAACCCCTCTCCTTCCTTTCCACCCACAAGTGCTCTCTAGGGAGTCTGTTCCATCCTCTTTGCTCTGCTCCCCATCACTGGCACTGCAAGTTTTCTGACTTGAAAAGCATCTGCTGTTTCCCTCCTCGCCCTCCATAAGCCTCCTGTGTTCCTGGCCTGAGCACAGCAGAACCAGGGCTGGCATTTTGGACAGCTCTACAATTTACAGTGTCCCCACAGCCTGCTCTGCAGCCCTCACTCGTACAGAGGTGCAGAATGTGAATCCCCCACTGCTGGGGCTCCAGTGGTGCAATGGCAATGCAGGCTCCCCAGCTCCTGTTTGTGATGTTGGTAAAGGAAACTCATTTAAAATATTCAGGCAAACATCCACATGGGCAGATGGTTCCCAGCCTTCTCTGGTGCTCTGCAGCAGGGGAGCACTGCAGATTAATTCTCCCTACTGCTGTCTTACTACTGTGCTCAAATTGAGAAGCTTATCCTGAGGTTTTTGTTGTAGAGCAACATGCCCTTTCCAACACCACACAAGTATTAGATATACTGAAGTTTCTTGAAAGTAAGAAAAAAAAATTACAGCATGATGGAGCAGCATCCCTGCAGTTCCCTGGTAGGTTCTGTGACGTGAAGCTGCGGGAGTTACACTGAAAAGCTCCTCCAGTAACCACTGCACACAAACTTCTCTTGCTATGTGACAGAAGGAAAGGAGTGGCCTGTTTTTGTATGGGATCCTCCCTCCACCTCACATCTCCTTCCACTGACAACCAGCCAAGGCTCAGCACTCAAACACACGAGTTGCTCCTGGAGCTGTGGAGCCCTGGGCCCAGGGGATCCGTACATGGAGTACTCACAAGGACTGGGAACAGGGAGCACAGCGTGGCAACAGGCAGTTCAGCAAGACCAGTCAGTCAGTCACGCCTGGGACTTGCAGTCTGGCTTTGGCCATTTGGAAATGTGAAGAATAACTTCATTTCCATGGCAAGGGTCTATCATTGCACAGAGGTTAAAACTGCTGCAGATGTTCTACAAGTTTCTCAGTTTTCCAATTCTAGAGAAAATTCTTCTGCACTCCAGACTAATATCTCAGGACCAGGCTGACTGTTATCTGTACTCCCTGACTTTATGTGTTGGTGAGGTGGTTATTGAAGCTCTAAAGCTGGAACCAGAGCCCACAGAGACTCCCAGCACTGTGTGCTGCATTTCAAGCTGTCTCCTTGAGTTCCTGGAGGGCCAAGGGATTCTGATTCACTCACTGCCGCCATGAATACTCCTGAACACTCAGGTGACACTGCCAAATGTACCCAAGGTTCTGTTTGAAAAGGGACTAAGGAGCCTGGTTCCACTGAGCAAGAAAGTTCTGAGGAATACAGACACCTTTGGGGAAAAAAGATCATCTTAAGAGTTACGTGTCTAATACTTTGTAGATATGGACATAGACACTGAAATGACAGGCATTTTAGGAAAACATTACCATTGGAGGTCAATGGTTTTTAAAGCACTAAATACCGTGAAAGAAAGGTCAAATAATCAGTTTATCTACCATATGAAAGACTAAGTTCTGCAGTCCTGCACCTCAGTTAGCAGAGAACTATTAAAATCTCAAATGCTTCAGAACCACTCAGAAGAATTTCATCCCATGTGGCAGCAGGAATTTCAGCTGCAGGGGTCTGTCTGACCCCACTTCCCTTGCCCTCAATGGAGAGACACAGCCAGCCTTGGGCACAGTTAATCCAACCTATTTCAACGTTTCATTTTCAGCTGGCCTGCACTTGGTTCTCAGTTCCTTTGGGAAGATGTCCCTTAGGTGTGCAGGGAGCTCAGGATGCAGCAGTCAGGAGAGTTTCTGTCATTGTACTTATTGTGGCTGGAACTGCTGCGAGTCCCAGTATCCCCTCTGGATGAGATGGTCATTTCAGAAGGAGCTGCTTGGCCACACAGACTCCAAACCTGTGCTATGATGAGATGGTCATTTCAGAGGGAGCTGATTGGCCACACAGACTCCAAACCTGTGCTACAACAGGGCAGGTGCAACCACAACAGTACTGTAACATGGGGTGTAGACTCAAGGAAGCTTGCATGGAAAGCAAGGGATTCGACAGAGAATCACAGAAGTTGCCGTTTTTTAAGCTGAATAAACTGCTTTCTGAGGACCATAAAGGTGCTAATTTGGCAAGGGAGG
>JAOXXN010000039.1:153707-173194 GCA_026770055.1 Myrmophylax atrothorax | reverse complement strand
CACCAGCAGGGCAGCACAGCTTTCCCCCAGTGCTGGCTCCCAGAGCCAGGGGCAGCCCACCAGCAGGGCAGCACAGCTTTCCCCCAGTGCTGGCTCCCAAAGCCAGGGGCAGCTCACCTGCAAGGCCAGGCTGTAGTTCCTCTGCACCAGCTCCTCGGTGCTGCCGGTGCCGCAGGTGAGGGCGCTGTGCACCTTGAGCACGCAGGGGTGCCCGGGGGCGAACACGGGCGCCAGGCCCCTCCGCACCCGGCTCCGGAACGCCCGCCGGTGCATCCCCTCCCCGAAGTGCCGCTCCTCCGTGGCCAGGACCCCGTGCAGGTGCCCACCAAAATAGCTGTCACTGAGGGAATCTTCTCGGAACAGCAGCTGCATGAATTCAATCTCTTCCACACCTAAAACACAACGGGAATTTGTTCTGCGGGCACAGGGAAAGGGGGCAGTTGGGAGAGCGAATGCATCTCTCCTGAGAGTATTAAAAGATGCTCAATGGAAGCAGAATAAGTGGTCTAACTTTTGTTACTGGGGGCTGGGACCCTGCTTCTGGAGAGGTGGTGACTATTTCACTGCCTTCTCAACCCAGCATGAAGAGAGGTGGCAGCTCAGGGGCATAAGGACAGAATACAGAGCGTAGAAAACAAGAATGTTACAGCTGAAATCAAGGAAGACTATGGATTTCACCCCTTTAAATGATTGCTGGAATCCAAATGGAAGAATATTCATAAGGGGAAAAAGAAGTGGTTAAGGTGAAGCACTGAGAGAAACTAAAAAATTCTGACAGCACTTCAAGTGTCTCTAACCATAATATTTCAAGGAACATCAGTGAAGAAGATAAACAGGAAAATAGAACTACACCAACAAGGAAGTCCTTCCAGCTGCCCCTTGCAGGTACTCCTTAACTCCACCTAAAATTCACTCTTGATCAAAAGTTATACAGTGCTGTTACATGAAAAGTCCTGTCTTTAGTTGCACAAGGAAATAGATGTTTAATTTTATTTTTCAAGAAAAAGAAAGAAAACTCAGTGGGCTGACTGAAGCCCTTGATCACTCCAGGGTGCCCAGGAATGACAAACATACTGGCAAGGCACTATCTTTAGCTGCAGCACAGGACACATGCTGGGTGTCACTGAACATGAGCTAACATGTGGCGGAAACATTCCAAGGCTTCATGGCTGCCTGTCTCCTGGAGTACAGTTACACAGCCAGGACCAAGAGCTTCCAGTGCTCTGTGTGTGTGTCTGTGTGATGCCATGCACTTCATACTTACCTTCATAATTCTGAAAACTTGAGAGACGTTCCAACACTACAAGGAAACAGAGAAATGGATTTTGTAGTAAAAAACCTGTGAATGTAAGCTGTCATTACTAGTAATCAAAATTAAAACTGAGACTTACCTGCAGCAGTCAGATGAAATTCAGCAGTCACTTTTCCATATTTGTTATTCAAGCAGCAATAATACATTCCCTGGTCTTTGTTACTGGCCTTAGCTATTTCCAGAGAGATGGGAGAGTCATCCTGCATCCTGGAACAGAGTATTTTATGTTATCACATGTTCCATTTTATCACTGGGAAAACCGGCAAATTTGATCTCTCTGCACTGTTTATTTGTTAAACCACAGCACAATTATTTAGCTGATAACCAATTCAGGCAACTTTTTCTCTCCACTTAAAAGAACCTCTGAGAAGACACCTTCCTACAAAAGGAAACATATTTTCTTTTTTTTTTTTTTATTTAGGTAATGTTGTAATGGACTGATTACTGAGTTTGGCTTCCCCTGTAATATAATGGACTGATTACAGAGTTTTGCTCTCCATTGTCTCAGGCAGAATGTGCAGCAGCTGGGATGGTGCAGCTCTGGGAGATGTCTGGGATCCGAGCTGCCTGCAGGAGCTCCAGAAGATGTCCTGCAGACCACAGACCAGCTAGAACTGATACCAGCCAAGATGTGGCAGGAAACTCAGTTCACCATAAATGGAACACTGAGCAGACCCCACCTGGATACTGAAGCCAACAGGTGCCAGGAAAAGCTTTGCCTGGATACCAGGGAACTGTCCAGTGAGCACTCAGGGCTAAGGGTATTTAAGGCAGTGCCCAGGGTTGCCAGGGGTCTGGTGCAGCTTCTGCTACTGGTCCTGCTCCTGACCCCCCAGTCTGGCTCCTGCTCCTGCTGCTGCTGCTGCTGCTGCTGCTTCTGCTGCTGCTGCTCCTGCTGCTGCTCCTGCTGCTGCTGCTGTCTCCCTCCCGGCCCTGTCTGACCCTGCTCCTGCCCCCGTTTCTGTCCTGCCTGCTGCTCACTGCCCAGGGACTGCCCGACCAGCTGCCAGCAACATCTCCTGTTGGTGGTAACCTTTCCTGTGCTCCTGACTGTAGCCTTTCAACTTTTCCTGCTTCCTTCTCTCCCTGCTTTTCCTGTCCACTCCCTTAAGTTATTAAAGTTTAACTTCAGCCTTCCCCTGTCCTTCTCCCTCTCCCCGCTCTTCCCTCCACTTTTGTTTGTTATAAGAATAATTATCTGTTGGAACCCAACATTTGGCATTGTTTGTGCCTTAATCTTGCTTCTGGGTATCACTTAAGAACTGTGTCCCTCTCAGCATCCAAGGGGATCATAACAAATGTTAATTTTGTATTTTTGAAACATTATGAACAGATTTTAAGAGCTGTGTGATCAGAATGTCATTACTGCTATGGAGGAAAATAACTCATTTCATTAAAATGGAATTTTAAAAAAAGATGGATCCTGATAATGGCCTTAGGAAGCTTTTATTTCCACTCTCTCTGGGCTAAATGAGTTTCAGACTTCATTTGATGAAATTTGGATGACACTGGATAGAAACAGGCTGAGAGATGACGGAACGCAAAGTCTGACCAACCTCAATACACTGGGAGAAGATCTGCTTCTTAATTACTCTGCTTAAACTTGGGGTTTGCACCTATTGCACTAATCCTCTGAACAGGCACAAGAGTGAATCAGGGGCACATCTTCCCAAAAGCCATTCAGGAACTCCCAGTCCTTCAGAAACATTCACTCACCTTCTCTGTAGCTGAGCCAGTATTTTGGAATCTTTAGTCCATGTAATGGTGGAGTCACCGTGAATGTCACCAAACTGACAGCACAGCTTCACATTTCCAGAGCAGTCAGGGAACAACTCTGCTTGGATCTTCTTCAGCAGCCTGGGAGCTTCACACAGAAGAACCACAATTAAGGATTAGAAGATAATGACACTGTTTGGCACTTTAACATTTTGTGTTAAGAATATGAACACTGACAACCCTGGCAAATAACTATGACTGCTTGTGCCTGAATACTTGGAACTAGTAGATTTCTTAGCTGATCACAACCTTTGAGAGAACAGACTTTACGTCCCAGGAGGTGCAGAGTCTCCAAGACGTTTGTGGAACACACCTAACACAGTGCCAGGCTGGGACTCTGCAACATGCAGGGATGGCCCCACTTCCTGTAAAACAGCCATGTGGAGAGCCCAAAGGCAGGGGTGAAATATTTGCATCTGGCACTGTCCGTGGTCTTTGCTCTGCTCTTCACTTTCAAAGGATCAATTCCCTACCTTTGCAGTCACAGGGCATGGAGGGCTCTTTAGCCAAACATCAACTACCACACAGCACCAATCCAAGACTCCCTCAGTTCACAGAGACAGCACTTGGTCCTGCCAGCCCGGGAAGGTTCTGCCAGCCCAGGAAGGTCCTGCCAGCCCAAGAAGGTTCTGCCCAGCCTAGATCTCCGCTGGGACTCTTCACTGCCCCACAGAATGCTCCAGTGTCCTTGCACGTGGGCATGGCGTGAGCAGGAGGAGGGAAGAAGGGGAATCGACATCATAGGGAAAGGTTTGGGGATCATGACACATCCCTACACTCAGGTGACGCATTGTGACACATCCCTGCTCAATGTAAGAGATGTAAAATGCAACACGTTGTTTCCCACTGTGTTAATCCTGAGCTGCTGCACTGTGAGAGAGCTGGCACGGCATGTCCCTCGGGATCCAGTCCTGCAGTAATACTGAAGGAATGCTGGATCATATGTGAAGGGTCAGGCACCTGCTATGGTTTTCCTCCATTCCCAATTCCAGCCCCAATCCAGTTTGGGATTGCCACCATTAGAGATCCTTGGCAAATCCAGGCTTTTTCCCCCCATTCCCAATTCTGGCAAAGATCCAGTTCGGGATCTCCTTCATTCCATATTCCGGCTGTGGTTCAGTCCAGGTTTTCCCCCATTCCGGATCCCGATCCCGTCTGGATCCTGTAACTCTTTCCCGGTTTAACCCGCAGTCCCTTCAGTCCTGACGCCTGTCACTGTTGCTGCATCGGGGCTAAAATGCCGCAGACAGTTTGTGACAGTCCCAGAAATAGAACTAAAGGCTCCAGGTGCCCTGCCCTGCCCAGAGAGAGCAACTAAACCAGCCCTCCCATACTGCCAGGAAAAGGGCCACACAATCCTCTAAAGCACAGACATACTTCAGACCCCAGCAGAGAAAACGTAGGGTAAGAAAATTCAGTCTTATCTGATGCAGCCTGAAAGGTTAAAACATTTTTCAAGCACAGCCTCAGGTAAGGGAACCACATGAGGCACCTCTCAGTCACTGCAGTTTGCCTGCTCTGCTTTGAAGGAACGTGTCTCTCCCACACATTTGATTCCCTGGCAAAGGACACATCTTCGAACAGAGAAAAGTTTGGGGTTTTTTCAAAAGTGATCAGAAAAGCAGAAGTCTCACTAGGCCACACTGTAATTAGAATGTCTGAAAAGCACCACAGCTCTGTAGCTTACCCTTAGTCACTGTTCAGTCTTGCTCTGATCTATTAAATTACTCTATGATGTGAACAAAAAGTATGTAAGAAGGTAAAAATAAGATCTTGGTCCTTGCAAAATATCCATAGAAACAACAAATCCCTCATCTGCCCAGCTGTCACACTATGCTACTCCTGTCTGCATCGTGGTTTAGCCGTTAGCAACCTCCCAGGGCCTGACAGCAAACTGGACCTGCTTTCAGTTACATTTTTCCTATGTCAGTTTAATATTGGTCATTTCATTGGTCTCATTTCTGAGCAGCGGTGAAAGGAATGCAGAACCAGCCAGCAACCAGCAGGTAAGGACTGCAAAGAATTGTGTTTATCAGTGGCACCCTATTGCTAACAATAACAGATAGTAATAAATCCTGTGGTAACCAAGAGGGGGCAGTTGCATTTGGGAGCCACAATGTAGGAGCATACCCGGGAATACAGCCCTGAGGGAACAGGGCTTGCAGCTGCTGTATGATGTGTATTTATGAGGGACCCTCGTGCTGTACCTCCCTGAAAAGTTACTCCAAGACAGCAATGAGGCAGTGACTATTTCAAACAGGTTACCAAGTTCATAAACTGAATACATTTGCTAGCTGGGAAAAGCATGTTTGGGAGGGTTCAGCCCTGTGGCATGGGCACAGCACTCGTTACTGAGTGCACAAACCTGGAAATACAACTCCAGGAGGGCAGGACACCTTTAACTGACTCAGACCTGGGGAGGCTTGCAGCACCTTTCAAGAATCTGAATTTCATACTGTAGCCAGAATGGAGGGAAAGAACAGAAAATCATTTTCTCTTACCTTTACTGTCCTTTTTCAAAACGAGTTTCCTTTGCTCTTTTCTATCTTCCTTATGCATCCCGCCCGCTTCGCTCTTCCCAGACTTTCTAACACAGCTGGGATCCTTGCTCACACCTCCCCTCTCCTCCAGTCGGGGTTTCTTGGACAGAGTTGCTGGTGGTAATTTCTTCTTGGCTCCAGCACCTAAATGCCCACACTTTGCTGTGTCCTGTTTACTTTTGATGGGCTCAGGCTCTGCAGAAGCTGTTGGTGTCTGGCAGGATTGTGATCCTTTCTGATTTCTTTGCCTTTCTGCATTGCCTGGGAATGGATCACACGTGGTCAGTGCCAAGGAGAATGGCTGAGTTCTGCTGCAGGGTGGTTGTTCTTGAAAACACTGGTTTCTCCCTGAACCAATTGTTGGCAAATTACCTAAACTGTTTATTACACTCTCTGCTGTCCTGACTTCTTCCTCTTTATTGTACTCAGTGGACTTAATTGAACTATCAGCCTCAGTTATCTTGCTGGAAGGGATCAAGTCAGGACAGGACTGCTCTGTACTAATATTCACAACCTGCCTCTGAGCCTGGGAGCTAATGAAAGTGTGCAAAGGAGCATTTGTTTCAGCTTCATCTGCATTGCATTCAATAGCTCTTGGACTCCCATGTTCATTTTCACACAAGGCTGCTCCCCCCTTGGTTTCTCCAGGTACGCTCTGGAACTGACACCGCAATGTTTTGCAGGACGTTTCCAGTGCACTCAAATTCCTGTTGCCTTTGACTCCAGTCAGTGTGGTTACAGTTTTTACCTGACTTCCTGTGCCAGGACACGCCACTGCTGAGACACTGGGAAGAAGGCCCTGGGAGTGGCTCACAGATGTGAGGAATGGCAGTGTTTCTTTCCCAGTCAGTTGCTGGGAATCTAACTGGTCCCCAGTACCTGGATCCTTCCCACCTGCTGTGCTGTGGAGCTCACTCTGAGCCTTCCTGGGCAGCGGGGCACTGGCTGATGTTACACTTACAGATGCACAGGTGGCATATTTTGAAGAATCTATTTTTAACTGTTCATCAGACTTGAAGGTGCTGTCAACAAAAAATACATGTTGTTCTGCTGTATAATGAGGGGAAACTGCAGTCTGACTCTCTGAAACCTGACTAATTCCTGAGTCACAGGACGTTTCAGCCCTGGATTCATCAGCTGTGCAAATCTCTCTCTGTTCTCCTTCCGATTTACATGGTTCACAGCTGGGCACTTCTAGATAAAAATCCCTTAAAAACGGATCCTTGGAAGAGGGAGTTTCATAATTTTGCTTTGCTACTTCTATCAGTTGGTCTGTATTTTGGGGTAGACTCTTATGTGTTATGATTTCCTGAGTCTTAATTAAAGTAGGCGATTGCATTACATAACCATATTTCTGTGCATTAGAAACAACTTGAAAATCCTGACAGCCATTATTTTTTGAAAGATGGCAACTATCAGAATTAGTGTCATTTTGTGCATTCGAGTCTGAGAGATTTCCTTTTTCTTGTAAAGTTGCTTCATAACTTTTATGTGTGGTGTTAACAGAAGAGTGTTCTGCATGTATCAGCTGACAGGTATTTTGACTGCAGAAAATGTCTTTCTCTTCAGGGAAATAAGCCAGTCCTCCTCTCACTGGGTAACAGTCCCTAAAATGACAGCCTTCTCCAGGTATGGATTCCTTTGCCAAGGATATGTTGTGTTCAGTATGAAGTAACTGTCCAGCAGTCCCACAGGATGTATCTGACAGGTAAGCTGGGTTTGCTTCAGAACATGCTAAATTACCACTCTGAGCATTTTGTAACCTTTGAGGAGAATCTTCTCCACATGTTTGGGAAGCACCATTAACAGTGAGCTTTCCTTCCCAAGTCACAGTGTACCCACTGCTGTCCATTGCCCCTCGGGGTGGCTGCAGGCACTCCCCGGGGCTCAGGGGGACACTGTTTGCTGCAGTACAGATGGATGGTGGTCCTGTTTCATTGCCAGCACTGGACTCCAGACACCCACCATCTGTTCCCAGCACCTGTGCAAGGCAAATGTTTCCTGTAGATGCACCCTGACATGCCCCAGCTCCTTGAAGGAGGGTATTAGACACACTGCAGCCAGCTTTCTCTGTGCCAGGGTTACTGGCTGCATCTAGGACGGGATCCTGCTCTTCCATCAAATCCATTGGCAAAGGATGATCACAGCAGGTCTCCTGCACAATGTCCAGTTCTGTGGCTTTGATATCTGTCGGCCTCATTTCTAAACTTGTGATCCCCCTGTTTTCCAGTGGGATTTGACAGTCTGAGTCATCTTCATGAAGAAGTTTCCACAGCTGATCATGCTCTGCTGATATATCAGCATCTCCTTTGCACGCAGGTTCCCCAGATTCCAGGGCCAGTTTGGGATTAGCTTCCAACACAGGCTCATCATCTGATTGGATGCACAGAATATCTGGGTCACTGCTGTCATGTATGTCAGAACCAGACCTCTGCTCTCCCTGCCCTAGCTCTTCACAGAGGTTTGCAGAAGAGAGAACAGCACACAAGCAGTCCTGTTTATCAGGAACAGAGTCTGTACCCAATAAAGGAAAAGTTGAAATGTCACTCTTTGATTTGTTGCCATTACTTGTAATTTCTTGTCCAGAGAAGACTTCTTGGTGACAACTTTCTCTCTTACCCCAAGGAGCACAGTGTAGAGAAGTCTGTAGATCTGCATTCTTTGCTTGCTGTGTGTTTTCAGTAGAGAGCATTTCTGCAGCTGGCTGGCTGGTTCCTGCACTCTCACAAGCCCTGAAGATGCCTTCCTTTTCTCTTTTGGGCTCCATACAGAGGTTCTCACAATCCTGGGTAACACTTCTAAGATTAGCACCTTGATTCTAGAGAGAAGAAAAATAGAGAAATGTAATTAAAAATTAAACATGCAGCTTGACACAGGCCTGAACTAGAGTCCTGGCTTGAAATGTACTTTTTTTAAAATTATTTTAGTTTTTATTTAGGGAGGGGGGTTAATATTTTTTCAACAGTGAAGTTTCTGACTTGTACTATCAACCTAATGGTTTGCAATCAACCTCCTAGGTCTGAGTCTGAAAGGAAGCAAGTGTTGTTCCTTACAGAAGGATTTCTAATGAAGTATTTCCCACGGGCTCCAGTGTGCTCCCACAGAGGCAGGCCCTGCTCAGGCTCGAGGTTTTTAGCCTCCATAAGTTCATGGCAAAGGATTACTAGCAAATATTGCTTTCTTTTGCTCCAAAAGCCACCCACTTCAGCTGCAGCTCCTTTCATCCTTTCTCTGTTCAGCTTGCATGGGAGCTGATCACATGCTGTGGACAATGGGGAAGGAAGAAATATAGAAAGTTGCTGTGAATTACTTTAACTGCCTTCAAAACTCCTCGGCCAGTGCAGACTTACTCAGGAACCCGGAGCCCAGGAATTCAGCTCCACAGTCCAGTGCTCTCTGACCCCAGTGCCCTCTGAGCCCCAGTGCCCTCTGCCCCCAGTGCCCTCTGACCCCAGTGCCCTCTGACCCCCAGTGCCCTCTGACCCCAGTGCCCTCTGACCCCAGTGCCCTGCTCTCCTGCTCAGCTCTGCCCTCAGGAGAGGATGGCATTCTCCAGGCCTTGCAGTTGGGACACACCTTCTCCCCAGCCAAGGGGCATGTGAGCCCAGATGTGCCCCTACAGTCAGTTCCAGCTCTCAATTCTGAGCATCTGAACTGAGCCTTCTGCTCCTTCTGCCACTTCCACTTCCCTCTCAAAGATCTGGAAAGCAGAATTTATTTTCTATTCCTTACAGGCACAGCAGCCTCAATCACAGCCTTTACTGGAACTGGTGGAATTCTGCGAAATCTGTTAGACAGGGTCAGTCCATCCCTGCCTGCTGTTGGTGTGGCACTGCAAACAGTTCTCGTGCCCGTGGTAAAGTGTGCTCAGCATTTCAAGAACCCTGTTATCTGTCTAACTTGTGCTTCTGTCCATGCTGGCACCTGTGTATCCCTGAACAGGGACAGGGACAGGGTGCAGGCTGACTGCTAGCAGAGACCAGCTCCCCAGTGACACCGCAAAGCCTCCTGGCTCTCTCTACGCTGTGTAACACACAGCTGGCACAGTTGGCTTTTAGGACCTACTATTAATGAAGCTACTTTGAAGCACCAGGTATATAAAGAATTTCACCTGGGGCTACACCATGAGGTCATGAGAGGAGTAAGGAGCCTCCCACTTCGACCACCCAACGGCAGGAGAGGTCCCCCAGCACAGCAGCTGCTGCACAAGACACAGTGCAAAGGTTGTTCCAGTTAGAGACAACTTGGCACTAAGGGGAGTGTAAATCCTTGGGTCGTTGGTGCTGTGGTCCCGTGGCTGCTCCGTCCCCCTCAGCAGACGTGAGGGCAGCGACGATTCCCACACGGAGAGGGAAAACACAACGCCCTTCCAAAGTGGTCAGGGCAGGTTTTGCGCAAGCCACTCTCTTTGCTCCTGGCAGAGCTCTCACATGATGGGCTCCAGCAAACACCCCGGGGCACTCCACCTAAACCCCCGTGCAGCAACTGGAGTTGATTATTTCTTGCCTTTCTTAGGTTACACAGGCAGAATACTGAGCAGTTTCTCACTCACTATATGGGAGCTGTGAGAAGCCACCCACTTTTTCCTTGTGTTACAAAGAACAGTTTCCAGGCGGGATGTTTCTGTTTGGCTCATTTTCAAGACCACGTAATTTTGAACCTACACCTGAATTTCACTGTCATTAATGCGTGTTTAAAACCAGGGGTTTGGTTTGTGCCCAGCTCTGGCCCTTTTGTGGACACCAATACCATCAAATGTGAAGCTTTGGCCATGGAATGCAGCCAGAAGGAATCCACACTGACTGCAGGTAGTCTGAAATCTGTCCATGGCACTCACAGGAGCACAACAGCTGCTCTTGGCTAGGAGGCTTCTGGGATTTAAATTATTGTACCAGACTTGGGGAAAAAATAAAACAACGCCTCTGGCAAACCATGGCCATACACCCTGTCAGGAAGCTCTTGGGAGGTTAATTCCAAGGGCGAGTATTCCCCATCATCAGGACATCATGTCCTCCTAAAATAGGATTGAAATTTTAGGCACTGTGAAACCAAAGAAACCTACAGACGTTGTTCAGGCAGAAGAATTCAGTGATTTTTTGACTGCTTAAGACATCCTAGTGGTGAGCTTAGAGTCACTCGACATCCAGAACTGGGATATGTTTTTGCCTAAATAATCAGACAAAGAAAAGCGACTGGCAAAAGCTTGTGTTGTTTCTGCAATTAGCTATACACCTTCAAATCAGAAAAGCTGGTGATAATAAGATTATTTGTGATTTAATATTCATGAATATGTATTTATGTATCTTGACTTTTTACTATGTGTATTGAAAACAATGATCCAATTTTCCCACTTAGGCAAACTGATGCAGCATCTCATACCTGTACATACAGTCTGTACAACTGCACTGACTTCCTGAGCTGCTTTCTCCTAATAGAATTAAATACGCAAATATATGGCGAGTACCACTTTGGGGTTTTTATCTTTTAACTGGGTTGTACATTTCAGCTGGAATATCTGGTTCTTTCATAGTTTTATTCTTACAAGCAAAGATCCCCATTCACCTCTGTAACATGAACTCTCTGCATTGACTTCCCCTCATTGTTATAAATCCAGAGCAAACCTCTGGTTTAGGTTTCCAGCATTGTAAGTGGAGGACAATTCTGTTCATTGAGCATAAACTGAAAGAAAGTAAATCAAAACATTCTCTGCTCACAACAGGTATTTGAAAAACCTTCTGGATTGGAAGAAACATTACTTTGCTAAGGCCTGTTCAGTAGCCTCCATATCAGATTTCCCTATCCAGCTGTCCAGAGTCCCATTAGTGCCTCTCACCATTATCAGGCTCACTCTATAATTAGAACAGCTTAGGCTTTACTTGGGTCTTTTTCAAACCCAGACTTCCCTCCCAGCCGTAGCTGTCATTCAGAAGTACATGAATAGTATCCTTCAAAGTAATTTCAATTTTACATTGTTTTATGACAAGCAGGAATTAATTGCATTTACATCAGCAGAGCACATCTTTGTATTAAATGATAAACACATTACTTACCCCGAGTGAGACGTTCTCATCTAGCATCTGATTTTGCTCAGACAGGCCCCGAGTCCTTTTCCTTTCCCAGTGACAGTCTGTATCTGCCTCTTCTGTCTGACACAGACCAGCCTGCATGTGCAGGCTTTCTGTCTCCTCAGGAATCCGTGCTGAAAGGACACCTTCCTGCCTGGGAGACGGAGCACTGGATTCCTTACCCTCTGCTGCAGCCTGGAAAGACTGTCCTATAGTACTCACATATCTGCAAAGCTCTATAGGGTTTAACAACTTAAAAAAGTTTCTTCTCAGACTTTCTGTAAAGGTACAGACAGAGAGCTGTGCGTTTTCCTCGGGCACATTCCTTCCCTGCTCCCCCAGCAGCGGGGAGCTCTCCCCCAGCAGCGGGGAGCTCTCCCCCAGCAGCTGGCAGCTTTCCCCCAGCAGCGGGGAGCTCTCCCCCAGCACGTCCCCATCCATGCCGGGCTCTGTCATTGTCCCTGGAGCCTCTCCTGTGCCACTGGCAGCCGAGTCTGCCTCAGCAGGTACGGGCTCCGTGGGCTTTGCTTTGCCAGCTGAGAAACCGGCAGCCGTGTGGCCACTTCCATGAATCTCTTCTGCACTGCCAGGATGTTCATTTCCAGTGGCTGCAGATGCAACAGGCACTTTGCTCTTGTCCTTGTCTTTCAGATTGGTACCTTTATCTAGGTGGTGTCCAACAGTGAGAGTCATGTCTGTCTGCAGAGGTGACTGGCTGTACATAGAGGGGTCTCTCCTTACATTTACTCCTTTGAATTTTGAGTGATGCCCACAGAAGCCAATGGGGGTATCCATAGGCGTAGTGTTATCTGACACTCGGAACACACAAGGCATTTCACCGAGGAAGTAAGCACACCCATCACAATCCTTACTCAGTTTTAGATCATCTTCATCATCACTTTCTAATAGAAATTGTAATTTCTTTTTCCAGATTTCATCTTCACGTGCTGTCAGCACATCTGAACATTCAAAGTACTCCAGGTCATCATCAGAAAAGTCATCACTTACACTTGGAACTTTCTCCGTATAAATCTCCAGAACAGTGGCAGAATTTACAGATTCATCTTTTACAAAATAAGTGGGATTTCCTCTGGGACTATCTGCCTGCTCACTGAGCAGGGAATTTGTGGTTAGAGGAGTGCTCAGCCCAGTCTCTTTACACATGTGGACATCTGCCAGAGAATGACCAGATCCAGAGTGTTCTGTGTCAAGGCAACAGTGGTCTGTGTGCCAGGTGGTTACACCTGTGGGGTGGGAAGGCACCTGTGTGCTGCAGTGTCCCTCTGCTCTGCCAGCACTGACATCAACCACACCACTAAAGTGAAGCAGGTCATCGCCATTCTCTGGCAAATCCCTTAGGCAGGAAACATTTCCCTGGGATTTAATCACATTTTTTACATCCATACTGTCTTCTGTGTTAGGCAAATGTCTGTGGGATTTCTCAAACAGGGACAAGACTTCTGCTTTGCTGAGCTCCTCAAGCAGTAACCAGGTGATTTTAGAAGAGGCAGAAAGTGGTGAAATCAACATGAGCTCACCCTCACAGGGGGAACTCTTGTGTTGTTCAAAATGTTTCCCATTTTGCTCATTTTACCCTGAGGTCTCCCATGTGCTCATTCAGAACAACCAGTTCTGGGGAAGTTTTGTTCTTTGTATCTCATTGTAGTTCAACAAAAGTCATTCTAGCAGTCAATAAAGTGCAGATCTTGCTCTGTGCACCTGCAAGTAAAAGAAACCTGAAGTTTAAAATTACTTCTGAAATGGGTATAGGTATTTTCTAGAAGGACATATACTTGCAAGCATTTTCAAAACAAGAAATCATTCTTTAAAACCCAAGATCAGACATCAAAGCAGTAACCCCAACCCAGCTGCCTGTGCAATGACAACTAAAGGCAACACGTGGCAATTGTCTGGAGTGATCTGAGTCACTGGCACAACAGTGGGCTATTCCTTGAATGAGCATCATAGGGACATCAATTCCAAACTCTGTTTGTCGAAATCCACTGAACAATCAATCTGGTTAGATTTTACAGGGCTATTTCTGCTTAAGCATTTTTATTGTGCTTTGGCTTGATATTTGACATTTCAGTGCTGAAAGAATGACAAAACAAGGCTTGTTGGCTTCCACTTCTGCTCATACCAAGTCTGTCTCTCCAACAGCTGTGGCAGTGCTGCATTCATTTAACAACAAAGTGAAATACACCAAAAGGCTTCCATCAGCTGAATCCAAGGAAATATGGAATCATCCCTCTCCTCATGTAAAAACCCCTTGTTTCCTTAGTATTCCCAAATCTTAGGATTTTAGATCCTTGAGATGGTGTGGGACACTGCTGGGGCGCTCTGGGTTATTGGTCTCCAGGGGCGACCGTGCCAATCACAGCAGGGCTCTGCCACCACCCATGGACCTCCCATTGGGAAAAGGACTGGAGCAGAACTGAGTTTCAAGTAAATTTGACATCATGAAGGATGTCAGACTAACTGCTCTGAACAAAAGTGGCCTGTATTTATTCCAGAATTGTTATGACATGAAGAGCAATGCGACAAACTTTCCTGCCATGTAATGCAGTGAAGTCATTTAAAGACACCCATGTTCATTCTCCTTCCCTGTGCTGCTCCCTCTGTGAACCTTTCCAGCTCACGTCTCTGTCCTGGTCCAGGACCTGCAGCCCCTGACCCACACCCTTCCCAGTGCCCTCCTGAGCACTGCCTGCTCCCTGCAGGGCCACAGACAGGCCCTCCTGAGCACTGCCTGCTCCCTGCAGGGCCACAGACAGGCCCTGCCCATGCCCAGCTATGTACCACAGGCACCACAGGCACCACAGGCACCACAGTCTGAGCAGAGGAAATGTGGGAGCTGGACTGGTGCTACTGTCAAAGAGCGTGGGCTGCACGGCTGGCCTGGAATCTGCCTCTCCTGAAAGCACAAAGCATCCAGAGATACTTTCACTCCCTTTGGGCAAACCAACCACCAAACACCTTTTCCACAGTCACCTGGGTGGCAAAAAGCAGGAAGCAAAGATGGTTAAGGGGAAGGACATAAGAAGGGACAATGTTGGGTTGTGTGACGAACAGTTTGACTCCATATGCACAAAGGAGGGCAAAGAGCACACAGAGCAATTGGACAAGCCTTTCAGATCTCTGATCACATTTTGCTTTCCATTTGAATTCTAAGGAATATAAATAATTAACAGAACAAAAATGGACCAGAAGGGATTAACTGTTGGAGGAGGGAGCCCCCCCAGCATTCAGCCATCTCCTCTTAAATATGCATTTGCCTAATGTTTCCTGTTGCATTCTTTCAACTCTGCTCACATCTTTGCTTTGCAGAAGACCAGATGTCTCTTTCCTCTTTTTTGGAGGTATAAGTTATTTTAAAAGCATGTTAATTTCCCCAGATGAAAAAAGCTTTGGCAACATGTTATTATTGCAGATTGACTCATGAATGGCCTTTACTAAAGCCATTATACTACACAGTTATCATTGTCTCCATTCAGCTGCACTTTGACACTGAGGGGAAAAGAGCTGTCAGATTTGTCCAGATGACAATTGGATTGGATTGTCATGCACTGTCAGATCCAACCACAGAAATCAAAGTAAAATAATGTTTCATAAAGAAAACTACAATAAGTGATGGTTTTCCACCCAAGACAGACTTTTTTTTTTAATCTGGGGAAAAAATAGAAGATATTAGATTTTTAAAAATTAAATTATGGAATTTAGATAGAAACTGAAAAGAGAACTGTTAGTATGATACCCTCTCAGCTACTCAGGGAAACTTGTGACAGAAGATGCACCATGAAATTCACTGAGGGAAGATGAATGACAGACCATGATAATTTACCATCAGCTGTTGACTAGTAAGCTGAAAATAAGCTCAGTTCCTAACAAACTGGGATTTGAACACTTGCTGACAAAAGACATGAGAACATTCAAACATATAAGGGTGTTGTGGCTCTGATTTACTGTCTATTCACCATGTAATCTCTGTTCTCTGTACAGCCCCACACAGCCCACATCCCTGTTCAATGGGATACCTTCCTATCTCTCAGCTGCACTTGCTGCTCCCTGCCCTTCCTGGCATCTGTCTGTCCACCCCCAGGAACTGCCTCCCGTCATCAACAGCCCTGTGGCTCAGGGACCATCCCGTGAGTTCCCGTGGCACAACTGGGCACCTGATCTGTGCCCACCCCTCGATGCCACGACCCCAAAGCTCCCCTGCCAGGGACCCGCCTCACGCCCACGGCAGCACAAAGGAGTGCAAAGGGAGAGCCTGGGTGAGCCCACACAAGGGGTATCTCAGCAGAACACCAGGGGGAATGACACTGATAATTCCACACTATTTCATGCTAAGCAATATCCTTTCATCAGCTGACACTTTGGTCTCTTTAGACACAGGGTCTGGGGTACCTGAACCACAGGACAAAGGGAGAGCTCCACAAACACTGTGTGCCTTAGAGCACAGGGCCCGCGTCTGCAGGAACTGGTCTGCCCTGGCCTAATTCTGCCTTATCTGATCAGGGATTAACATTCACCAAACTTTGGCACAAAAAAAGCCCAGTCTTTCTCCTCTGTACTTCTGTGCACATGAGGAGGCTGTGGATGTGTGCACAGTGCAGTCTGCTCACCTGTTCCTGTAACACTTCTCCAGCAGACAGATCCTGTTCAGAGAGTCAGTATTTGCTTGTGTGCTTCATTTTTTATTCTGAGCTTCTTGGTCTGAGACAACAAACTCCCCAGTTGCCAGCAGAGTTTCCTACTATTACCGCCACTCTGTAGGCCAGACTTTGGGATCTGGATTTGTTCTTTTGCAAAACAAGAATTATCCTCTAGGCTATCCTACCAAACATTAGATTCAGCAACAGCTGCTACTCCATGTGCCTGGGCATACTACATACATTTCCATACATTCCTTTAGAGACATGTTATATTGGCTGGTAGCTAAACCACAGAGAAAGCTGGTGGGTATAATTACACTTCATTTAAGATAAACATGAAAAATCTCCAAACCAAACCACAAATAACCACAGAACCTTTCTTTATGATGAACAGAAATGGTCATGTATTACTCAGATCCAACCAGAAAGTTTGCTGGTATGGACAGCAGGATGTTAGAAATACTGATTAAGGGGGCAGAAAGCAACAAAAGCAGAACAGAAACAACAACAAAAAGCAGAAAGGCATCTCCGCTAACCAGGGGATCCCAAGGAACGTCTCCAACACTGGACACTGCTCCTGCCTCGCCCTGAGCCTGGCACGGGCGGGGACACACGTGGGATGTGACACGGTCTGGCCACACCCCGCCAGGTCTCCACAGGGGTGATTTGGGCTGGGCACAACCAGGCCTGCCACAGCCAGGCTTGCAGGGCTCCACAGGCAGGGCTCTGCATCACCTCGTCACCAAACATGCCTGTGCTGTTCAGCACTCGCAGGAGAAGCCACAGAGCACAGCAGAAAGCCAAAGCAATCCCCAGCACATGGCTATGGAACTGGCACGGCAAACACGGCTGAAGTGAAAGATTACTGCTAACAAAGCTGGTGCTTTCAGTAACCCGGCTCCTCCTGGGATGCTCGTGTTTTATGACTCTGACTCTTGGTTTGTTGAGAAGCAAAGATGGCACAGTCCTCATCACTCTAAAAACCTTACAGATCCTTCCCAAAAATCACTCCAATGACCTCACTGATCCTTCACAGAAATCACTGCAGTGACTCACAGATCCTTCCCAGACAGACCAACTACAACACTGTATGTACGTCCTGTCACCTGTGAAATCTCAGTGTCCTGCCTAAATGCCATCATATTCCAATGTTAATGCTAAATCCCGTGCCATTCTCCCTGGAAATATTTCTCGAATATGTCTTAACCTTCCTGCAGAATGTTTGCGTCTGGTTTGTATCACTGCAACGCTCCTCTAATTGTGGCTGTTCCAACAGCCACAATTCCATCCAATCCACGTTCCCACCCTGTCAACCATTTTATATTTGGGAATATACACCTTGTTCCTACTTCCTCATACAGGGCACCTCTCAACAGAGATTTTTTTTAACATTTTTCTTCTTCCAAAGCAAAACAAAACACAGACTTTTCCAGTTATGCAATAAACACAGACATTACACACCAATTTACATTTCTTAAGTGAGGTATTATATTCCCTGTATGGAAATACATACAATATATGTATGATCAGAATCATACAACTTTACTTCTTAAAAAAGCTTCCCATGAATGTTTGGCTGTATTTAAATGTTTATTCTTGTGCTACCTGTTTAAACTTTTCCTTTAACAGAAATCAAAGATTTTATTAAAAGTTTTCAGTTAAGTTTCATCAATATCAGCATGTTTCTGTGAATCTTCTCAGTTCAGTGCATCCATAAGTACTGATGGAATCGAATTCCATTTGAAATTTCTGATCCTACATTCCTAGTCTATACAAGCTTTCCAAAGTGATGGTTCCAGAATGCCATAAAAACATTTTCCAAGTGTTGTGATCATGGCTACACTCGTAACTCCTACCTTGTAAAAGTTACAATCTCTGAGAGAGCAGAAACCTGAGTTCCAGTGTTCAGTTATAACTTCCTGCACTCTGCTCACAGCAGGGCTGTAGTCAGGACTCACACAGCAGTTTGCCTTTTGCCTACTACAAAGCAGAACATTTGACGGGGTGAGAGTAGAGAGAACCCGCACCCAAGGATTAGTGATGCATTTCCTACTGGTTTCTGCACCACAGGAGTCCTGCCTGACTCAGTTTGGTCTGGAACCCAAACAGGAACTATAACCACATTATTCTTCTATAAATCCTTCAAGACACCACACTCAAATTGAACACTCGGAGCAGCACACTTGCCATAATATCAGAGTACATAATGACAGAAATCAAACCAGAAAAACGCTGTTAACCTAAACCAATGATCACCTTCTGCACTGTATTTACAAGGTTTGGATAAGAAAAACGTCAGTGAAGTTTTGGCTGTTCAAAAAGCAGACGTCTGGAAAATATGCCCTTGCCAAAAATACTGGGATATACACCCAGATACCAGTACGAGACTTTTAGTGCACCATCCACTGTGAACAACCCCACGGTATAACAACACCTCAGTTATAATTCACTGGCTAAATGTAATGATAAATGACTGGCTCTGCATGCATCTAACAAACATCTTAATATAGAGTAATTAAAATAAGCAATCACAGCACAACTCTTAACACTGATCTGTCTTAATCTATTTTTAACATCTGTCAAGCATCTGACCCTGTCAGATTGAGCAATTCAAGCAGCCTGGGAATCATCTATTTCTACTAAGTGATCAGATTTTTTTCTCAGGAATTGAAGAAATTTTTACCTACTGAGAATTAGAACTGCAATATATATTTGGAACGAATAAAATGCATTTTTCAGGATACCTGGTATCACTTATGCATTCTTCAGAGAAGAAAGATTGCTTTCAGGTGATATTTGCAATTTTGTCTTCCTGGGAGTCAGTGGAAATAGTACCAGAGTGTAATTTTAGAACACTGAGCAGAATTCTATATGCAACATGTTTAAAAAAATTAAATCTATCATGATAAGGAAAAATGACTGTTCTTTAGCAGAAGCAAATAACAAATCCTATTTCCTGTTCAATAACAGTATACATCACTACAGTCATGTTGTGCATTAAGAATAAAGTAACTTGCCCTTCTTGCTTTACTTGTTTTTCACCATTTCCAAGAGAAAAAGGCAGACGAGTACCATTGGAAGCACAAACACCCTGATCCCTCAGCCCCCAACACACACACACCCCCAGCACTCTGGACAT
>JAOXXN010000039.1:130635-143040 GCA_026770055.1 Myrmophylax atrothorax | reverse complement strand
TGTGTGACTCCATTACTTTGAACACTTGGATGGCTGGAGATAGAGGTGTTGGGATCCTGGTATCCTGTCCGCCAAGGGAATGCTGTCCCTGTGCCCATGGTGTGGGTGCTTTGATGCTGAGCTGAGGCTCACAAAGGGATGGAGAGCACATGTGCTATGGAGAGTAGTTGCTGGGGGTTTCTGATCCCATTCTTTCATTTGCATGGCAGACTTGGCTGTGGTCAGGCTGTTGTCCTGGCGATGCACCCGGTGGAAAGGCTGCTGGCCTCTGTCCAAGCCTCTCTACTCCTTCAGGTTCCTCAGTGTGAGGGGGAACACAAGTGCTGCCTCTCATGCTGGTAGGCTTGGCATTTTTGAGATGAGAAGAGAGTTGAGCTGTATTGTTGATATAGGATAGCTTTTGAAATCACATAAATACTGTGCCTGAAGTGAGACTGGATACTGTTTTCTCTTTGGAGGACCTTACATTTAAAAGTATCGACCCATGGAATATATAAACGTGATATGTTTTTGTTTTTTTCTCCCTGTGTCTTGGCAGCCACAGACAAGGTGGCTCTGTTAATAGGAAACATGAGCTACTGGAACCATCCCCAGCTCAAGGCTCCCATGGTAGATGTCTATGAATTGACCAGTTTGCTAAGGCAGCTGGATTTCAAAGTTGTTTCTTTGCTGGATCTTACTGAGTCTGAGATGAGAAATGCAGTGGATGAATTTTTACTTCTCCTGGACAAAGGAGTATATGGTAAGAGCACACAAAATCCCTTCTGAAGTATATCAGTTTTGTATGCATCAAGTACACAAACATCTGGCACTTACCTCTGCCAGCTCTCTACATGTGATGGCCAAACAGCCTTCATGGTAAATGGGATGTGTGTAGACTGGGAAGAGTAAGGGAAAAGCACCCACCAGCAGGTCCTTTATTTGCTTACAATGTTTTTGTTTCTTTACTTTTAGAACAGATCAAATGTTTGAACCTTTTTGTTTAACCACACCTAAAGCTGCAGTGCATGCTCGGAGGGAGGGCATGGTGGAATTGATGCACAGAGCAAAAGCCTTCATGTCTTGCATGGAAACAGCTGAGAATTACCTGGTTGGGAGTGCAAGAAAAGTTTTTCTGTGGGCTTTGAGTATTCAGCTGACTGCCACTATTTTGTCATTTTCTGAAGGCTAAGGTTGTATAAACTCCTTGAGAAGTTACTTAGAACAGAGAGCAAAAGGTTTGCCAGTTCCTGTATTTAAATTGCAGAATTTCTGTAGTAAAGCCCATTCAAGAAAACATTATTTGATCCTTTTCTGCAACACAAGGTCCGATTATTTCTTATCATGACTTATTTTTATGAGTGTGTTACCTGATGCTCTGCCTGAGTAGAACTGGCTGCTCTGACATTTGGGCATTTATGTCTGAGTAAAAACCTGCCTGAGAGGAAGCCTCAGTCTGGCAGCAGCTTTGAGGCTTTCTGAGAGCAATCTGCCTTTCTGCTCCCTGGGAAATAGATATGCTTGTACATTTGGGTGAGCTCTGGGATTCTTGCACCTTCTCAATTTTTTTCTTTAATTGTTGGCATGAATGTAGAAAATAAAGTATTGACAGGCTTTAATGAGCCTCTCAGAAGCACCATATGAGAGCTCTTATATGGCATATTTTTGCAGTTGTACTTTTCCAGCCAGTTGGTATAAAAGGTAATCAGAGCAGTTCTTCAGTGGTGCTTGGCAGTAACTACTACAATTTAAATGGTCACTTTATTCTTCCTACATAGTGGCTATTAATGACTTAAAGCCTCTAAAAGATGCTGTCAGTGCACAAATGGGTAATGATTTATTGCATTTCTAGTGGGCATAGCTTCAAATAGAAGAGGCATAGTGGCTACTGCTGTTTAGTCTCCGTTACATGTATTCCTGATGCCTAATAAGTTGTGTAATTTTGGTTTCCTGCCAGGAAAGTGGCATTTCAGACACTGGTCCTTAAGGGCAGGAGTGGTAAACAAAGTGATGATGATTGTGTCCTCTGATGTCTTAGTTTGTGCTGTTCTCAATGTAGAGTGCAATTATTGTTGTAGTCCACACAGGGTAAAAGCATAGACCCGTATGTTTTAAAGGCTGAAAATATTTAGGCTGCTTTCTTCTTAAGAGAGAGAGAGAGAGGGAGGGAGAGGGAGACAGATATCCCTGAAATGCTGACGTCTCTGAGGAACTTGAGCCTGCTTAAAATTGTTGTGCCCAAGTCTCTGTTGGGACCCTCCAAACATGTTTACTGCACTTACCCGGGTATGCACAGATGTATTTCTGATCTGGAGCTCAGCACTTCAACTGTTGCAGGTACTTGTCACACAGCACAGCACAGTCATCTGCCAGGGATAGAACAGAAACACAGTCAGTCAGTGCAATGACTTACGGAATATACGCTTAGATAGATGGAATCTCAAATAGAACCTTGATTTAGGGCCAGAGCCAAACTCTGCAAATCACATGAAGAGTTTCCTGTTGACTTAGGACCTGACACGAGGTTGTACAGTTGCACTTCACATAATTCTTAACTCTCTTGAAATTACCCAGTCTCAGGTGAGCACTGCAATGTTAGAAATAGCCCACTACTGCCTTTAGTCGTTCAGGTTTTGAATCACCCCCTTCACATTCTGTGCCCTTTAGAAATCTCCCTTGTCACCGGGTGAAGCTGCTGCCATTTCCAGGGCTGCACCTGCAGTTCCCCGAGCTGCCAGCTCGTCTCGCTGCCGTGTTTCCCATAAAAAGCAGTCTGGGGATGGAGGGGAGCAGCTTGCACGGGCCTGGCATGGTTACTGACTGGAGGGCTTACAAGGCACAGAAGCAAAGGCTTTGTTTGAAAGGCCAGAGTTCCAGCTCGGTGTTCCTTTCCAGAAAGTGCAGGGCTGGGACAGAGGGATTTTCATCTGTTGTAGCTGCATTTAATAGGAAGGTGAAAGCATCTACCATGCCCTCCTACACAAGCTGAATTAACTGTGGATCATTTTCATATGATACAATTTCCATCCATACGGGATGGCTTATTTTGGGTTTCCCTGAATATTCATTCCAGTGTTGTAATGACATACCTTTTAAGTAAGAATAACAACATAAGGATACCGTATCTCCAGTCAGCATAAACTGTTGGATTTCTGTTGACTTTTATTCAGCTGAGCTTTATATACTAATTGCAGATCTGACCCACAGACTGCTTTGTAAAGATAAATAAAATTCTTTTTAAAAGATGGACTTTGCATCATTAAGGAAAACCAGCACTGGGAACAGGCAATAGTAAAATCAAATTTAATCATACAAGCTTCTGTTAAGTCCATTTTATGGCAGAGGAGGTTTTTAATTCTAAGAACATCTAGTCTTACTGCAAATCAATATGACTTTTAATACTGGACATTATTATTCATATAAGTAAAATGTAAGCCCTGGCTTGCAGTTCTCTTTCTCAGGGTGCAGAAAAGCTTTCTTTTATTGCATGACATGTTTGGGTTTTTTTCCTACAAAAATATTGCATGTTTTAAATCTTGAATTTTTAAATCTTTAAGATTTTAAATCTTAAAATGTTGTAGACTGTTGCATACTGATGTGTGAGGGAGATGATGGCAGGACAATCTTTCTGGCTAGGTAAGCATGCAAAGAACTTGTTTGTTTAGTAGACCCGGAAGAGTCATGAGCCTGTAACCAAGAGATGTAGCTGCAATCAACTGAACATGAGCTGCTGGTAGTTTGGTAATGGGGATGTGCTCTGGAGTCCTACCAAACTATTCAGTGGGGCTTTTTTCTGTCTATAAAATCTGCAGAGTTACTGCTGCTCAGAGCTTTGTAACTGCACACGTGGAGAAGATGTTTTACAGTTGGCACATTTCCTTGTTCCTATCTGTGAGTTACACATCGTACATAACAGACTCTTTCTGTTAAAGGTCATAACTACTTAAAGCACTTAAGAGTATTTAACTCAGTGTGTTTGATTCAAATATCTAATTGATTCTGTTGCATGTGTGACTTCTGTTTTTTTATAATTTGTCTGTGTGTTATGGAGCTGATGTTAATGTGGCCCCCCCTGCCTCTCCTCCTCCCTGTGTTAAAAGCATATTGGTATTAAAAACCAGCTTGGAGTGGCTCGAATAATCTCACTGTGCCGCTGTGCATGAGGGTTTTGACATGCTCAAATGTACAGAAGTGCTCTGATGTGCTCGCTGTGCTCTCAGTCACACCTGTTTGAACTCAGGTTTGTTGTACTATGCTGGCCATGGCTACGAAAACTACGGGAACAGTTTCATGGTTCCTGTGGATGCTCCGAGTCCCTATCGCTCGGCAAACTGCCTGTGCGTGCAGAACATCCTCCGGCTGATGCAGGACAAGCAGACAGGACTGAACGTGTTCCTGCTGGACATGTGCCGGAAAAGGTACGGTCTGCATTCCTCAGTGGGCAGAACTGACATCAGGTGCTCAGGGGTGGCTTTGCTTCATGAGACAAGGAGTAATGACCGTCGTTTGGGGAACCGACTGATGTTCAGCTTATTCACCACAGCAACAGGTTAAAACTGAGTCTGCTTTTAAGGTTAACAAAAGAAACCAAACAGCCACTTTGAGAGAACAGCAAGAGATCTTCAGAGAACGCTGGTGCTGAGAACTCCTTAGTCTAGTCTGATAATTCACTGTACCCCAAAGTTCATGGTTCTGAGAATTCACAGCCTGCATCTGAGTGTTTTTAACACAGGTAGGATTCATCCACATTCTGCCTGTGCCCTTGGATAGAAATGTGAACCCAGCAGTTGACTTTCTGTCCCCGTGGATAGAAACCTGCCTCCTGATTGGAATGAAATTTCTTTTTTTGTTTTTGTTTAAAAGTTATAATCCATTCGTCTGATTAGATAAAAGTGAAATGGGGCATCTTAAAGAAGAAATGTGACCCTTTCCCCTTCCATCGTTATCCACCTTCATTACAGGGTGGAAGGAGAATCTGTGTGATCAAAGGCATGTTAATTTGGCAGAAGGGCTCAAGTGAAGTGCTTATTTTAGAACTCTTCAGAGCCATGGATTTTGCTTTTATGTTGTGGATGTTGTATCTTTATTTAGAGCTTTAAAACAGATTTGTGGGACTTTTCTAAACAAAGTACTGTGTTCTTTCCATGTTGAGAAACTATGATGCCCAGTTAAACTTGCACTTAAAATCAGCTCTTCAGTCAGCACTTCTGGCAGTTGGTCTCTAAGGAATGTTTCATAACAGAAAATTGCTGGTGCCTCAGTGTCTCAGCCTCTAAACTTCACTGCTAATGAAATGCCTATGACCCAATTCAGGTTCACATCTGCTGTCCAGATAGAAACCCATCTACATAAGCCTTGTGCTAACCATGCAGACACCATGTGTGGGGGGAAAACAAATTAGAAAAACAAATCATAGTTTTGGGGTAACCTCAACTGGGCAGTTGTCAGAAAAGTTTTTGCAGAGATAGCATACAAATTCTGCTAGTTACTCTAACATGCCCTTCTCTGGGTAGTGTGTGGTGCCTGTGTCTTTACAGCGTCCTCAGGATGAGTGTTGACGGTGCTGAGTTTCATCTTGTAGCAGTCAGGATTCATTCCAGAATTGCAGGAGTGAAACAAATTACTGGTTCTGAGCTCTGCTTTCCTGGTATTTTGAATTTGTTACCTTTATAAGTTCTCAAAGTAGTATTTTACTTTCTTGTGTTTCGCTTATTACAGAAATGAATATGATGACACAGTTCTTATCTTGGATGCTCTGAAGGTTACGGCCAATATTGTTTTTGGATATGCAACGTAAGGAAATTTTTCTTCTTGTTCTGTGCCAGAGAAGTAACCACTGAGGTTGTATAGTTGCCCTTTTCCAGAACAGTTTTGTGGTGTGAACAGACCAGTAACCTCAGTCAGTTTTCAAGTCAAGTGCAAAAGCTGCTGAATAGAAGTAGTCAAGAGCTTTAATGAAGCCTTTGATTTAAGCTCCTCATCTAGGGAGTTTGATAAACAGCTCTGGTCTGTGATACCTTCCATGATCTGCTTGCAAGAGAACATAAAGAGCAGGTTGACCTTGGTCACAACCTGGTTTTCAAATTGTAGGGTTTCTTTCCCTCATTCCCAACATAACTTTCCTTTTAATCATGCAGATGTTTCAGTGTTTTTCCCTTGTTTGATGCTCTGATCTCACAGGTGCCAAGGAGCAGAAGCTTTTGAAATTCAGCAGTCAGGGTTGGCCAATGGAATCTTCATGAAGTTCCTGAAGGACCGTTTGTTGGAAGACAAGAAGATCACTGTTCTGCTTGATGAGGCTGCAGAAGGTGAGCTCCAGCTTCCTGCACTAAGTCTCCTCAGCCTGCATTACTGAAAACAACTTTGCTTGCATGTCCTTCCTCTCATGGTGAATGTGTTACACCACCTAAAGCCCTTTCTGGTTGTGTTTTGTTCAAATGGCAGCTTTTATCAAGAAGCAGCTGCTACTGAGCCACATATTAACAAAGTTCTTCATGTTAGAAAGGGATCTGAGCTTCTTTAACAGTGTTCAGTTTTAAACTTTAGTCAGCCTTATTTTTCAGAGTATCTTTCTGCATGGAGCTTTGGATTGTCCATGCACAAAAATGTTCTTCTGTCTGGTAGTTCAGTTGCTTGTGGCAGTCCAGTCATTTGCAAGTTAATTTAAACAATTAGTGGAGTCCTCCCTGCCTCGTAGTGCTAGAGTGATGATACTGATTTGTTCTCTATCAAGAACAGTAACTTCTCTAAGTGCACTATAAAGGGCACTGCGTTCAAGTGCCTGGTTTAGTGGTTGTATTTTAGAGTTGATGGGAAAAGTGCTAATGTGAAAAATGTTGAGGGAAAACATCCCGCTTCTGTGCAAACATCTGCTGCAGGTATAGAAGAACAGGCCAGCCCAGATCTGCCAGTGTGAGACTGGTCTCTGTAGGGGGTATCCCCTGTCAGCCCAGCTCTGCTGTGGGTTCAGCAGTGTGGGCAGCTGTAAATTGCAGAGCTTTGCCTGGCCTGACGTCTGTTCAAGAGTGGAGAGAAAGACTGACCTGTCGGGCAGCGTGACAGGCAGTGTTGTCAGGTGTTGGGTGTCAGGAACTACACTGGTGCATTGAGGACTCCTGCAAATGTGCCAGAGGAGTGTTCCCATTACAAGTGTTCCATGTAAATAGACCCTGTGGAAAGGCCGTGGTCTGCTGGCACCATGGTTCGTGCTGGCACCATGGTTCCTGCTGGCATCGTGGTTCCTGCTGGCTGCCTTTGCCACCAGAGTGCAGCGCTGGCTCGTGCTCAGCTTGGTGGCCACCAGACCCCTGAGGTCCCTCCCTGCAGGGCTGTGTCCCAGCGAGTCAGGCCCCTTCCTGCACCGCTGCAGGGCGTTATTCCTGCCTGGGTGCAGTACTCGGTGTTCCCTGTTGCTGGACTTCATGAGATTGCTCTCTGCCCAGTTCCACAGCCTGACCAGGGCCCTCTGAAGGGCAGCACAGTTCTGTGGAATGTCAGTCACTCTCAGTTTTTAATCATCTGCAAAATTGCCAAGCTTTGCGCTCTCTCCTGTCACACCAGTCATTAGTGATGCTGTCAAATAAACAGTATTGGGTCCTTCAGCGACACTTAGAGTACTCCCCTTGCCCCCAGTCCTTTAGAAATCTCACTGCAATTATTCATGTTCTTGAAATTGGTCACTCTAATGAGGCCTTACCCAGTCAGATACTGTTTGAGGAACAGGGATAGTTTGCCAGGCCCGTGTGAGCCCTTGGGGCAGCCGGAATGCTGCTTTGGCCTTAGGGAAGGAAGAGCTGACCAAGGAAGAGCTGACCACGGAATACCTGTAAAACTGCAACTTTTGATGGATGTGCTGGCACTGGCATAACCACAGCAAGCACACAACCCTGCACTGAGGGGCTTAATTCAGTTGGAATTGCAGCAGCGTTGATTGTGAAAGAGCCTCTGTGCACCTTCCTTGCAGATATGGGCAGGTGTCCCCTCACCAGGGGCAGGCAAGCCCTGGAGATCCGCAGCAGTTTGTCGGAGAGGAGGGCACTGACCGACCCCGTCCAACAAACCACATCCTCGGCAGAGTCCCTGGCACGGAACCTGCAGTGGGCCAAAGCTCATGGTATGGGACACTCTACTTTTACGTGATCCTGCTGCCATGATGGGAGAAATGAGAGCTTGTGCTGTTGAATGGAAATGGCAGAAATTCTGATTTATATCTCAATTTTCATTAGTATGTTCAGTTGGAAGTGTTTGGGTTTAACCCTACGTGAGATAGTAATGAACAAGGTGATATGTAGAATTTATCCTGAGTAGATATGTTTAATTCCACTGTAGGGGAGACTTATGGGATGTCTGCCTGCTGGGACAGTGTCCCAGTAGTCTGTGTGTGTTGTAGACACCATTAATCTCTTTCTAAAGTCATCACCTAAAATAGGCAAGCAAACTATATGGTAAATGTGCATGATGAAAAGGAGTTTTCAATATATACAACTAAGAAAAATAAGGGTGACATAAATTGGAGGCTTTCTAGGCTGCTTTTAAGAAAGACTGTGGGGTTTAAGACCTTTTTACCTTATTCACTGAGTTGTTGGGGTACACCTTGAAGTTGCTTTGACAGATTGGGCAGAGGGTCTGAGGTGGCATTTCTAAGACAACTCTTTCACAGATGCAGATATTTATTTGTGAAATCATGTCCTTAATTCTTGTTTGTTAAATGATTGAAAAAGCTCAGAAATTATTTTTAAAAAATAAAAAATGCATATGCTGAGTTATATTTAGACTGTAATGATGTGTTATTTGCAGAGCTTCCAGAAAGTATGTACCTTGAATTCAAATGTGGTGCTCAGATTCAGTTGGGATTTGCTGCTGAGTTCTCCAATGTCATGATAATCTACACGAGAATAGTAAGGAAACCCCCTGAAATGACAGTTTGCAGAGCCCACGTTACAGACTTCACACACGTAAGTGCTTCCTGTTGGTATCTCATGATCTTCCTCCACTGAAAATTTCCTGTTCCATCCATGTCAAACTGCATCTTTTGTAATAAAATGGCTCTAAACTGTTTAAACTTCTAAAACTGAAAGAAATTATCTACAAATTCTATACCTTCAATTAAGTTCTGTTTTCTTTCTTGCAATAGGACCTGGATGTGGATCCTAAATTGGCCAATAAAGGAACTCCTGAGGAAACTGGAAGCTATTTAGTATCAAAGGACCTTCCCAAGCACTGCCTCTACACCAGGCTGAGTTCGCTGCAAAAATTAAAGGTTAATATACATTATTCCTCCCAAGTTTGTCCAGATAACTAACACTAACGTTGCTTTGCAGTTCTTTTGAAGCAGCTGTGTATTGTCTGCATGGTAAGTTCTCTGAAGGGAAGAAATGGCTAATAACACAGTTTAGTGACTTTAATTTTGTAAATGAAAAGTACAAGCCAGGGATTTGATGCATCTGCAGTCCTGAAACCAGCGTGCAAGGCCCTCTGTGTTTTCTAGGCCCATGCTGAACTTGTCCAAGATGGGGGGGTTTTGTGAAGATCATCTATTATACACTATGAGGGTGTTCCCTGTGCCCTGCAGGTCGGGAAGAACGTGACCTGAAGCAGAGCTGCCCCTTACAAAGTCATTAGCAGGAGATGAAAGTGTTGTGCACCATCAGCCAGTGCTCCTGGGCACGCAGTTTTTGAAAGGTTCTCACTTCAGCAGACTGGGGCATTGTTAAGTGTCTCTCTGTATCTCTGTGTCATGAACATCTGTGCCAGATACCACCTGGCATCTCTTCTTCGGTTTTGGCAGCTGATGTAACAAAAGTGCTTCTAGAAATACAGACTGTCCTGTGAGCAAGTACTGACCAAAAGAGGTCCTCAGTAAACAAGTCTTGCCTGGTGTGTGTCTTTAGCACCTAAAAAGGTTGCTCTCCTCCAGGAGATCAGGCTTCTCGAGGGGTTTCCTACAGGGTTTATTTGGAGAGGAAGGGTAACTTGTTCTCTCCCCCACCTTTCCTCTTTTACAGGAACACTTGACCTTTACTGTTTGCTTGCACTATGAGTATTCAGGAATAGAAGATACAATGGATGAAAGAAAGGAAGTTAATGTTGGGAAGCCCCTTATTGCAAAATTGGGCCTTCATCATGGATTCAAAAGCAGTAACTGTCCCCATACCTGTTGCATGGGTGGTTATCCTTTTCATAATCCAATAGAATCAAATCCAGAGGCAGCTAATTACTACATCCCTACTCATTGCCAACCAAACTCCTGTCCAGGTGTTTACCATGCAAACAGTACCTGCTCAGCCAGCACTGCACAACCAGAGGCGTGTTCCTGCAGTGGGACTCCCAGGGCTTCAGAACGTGACGTACGGAATTACTCAGCTGCTGTGGAAAAGAGTAATGTACCAGTAGAGACCACTGATGACACTGCTGAACTGGAATTCCTGCTCTCTAACAGCCTCAGCTTCTCTGAGCAGCAGTAGCTGGGATGTGTTTGGAACAGACCAGAGTGCCATCCTTGAACAGGGGACCTCCACACTGCTTATCCATCTCCTGGACTTTGGGGGTTCAGGACAAGGCACTGGAGAGTCTAGAGGTGGCATTGGGAATGAGGTGATGCTGAAAATTTTTCAGATCCAAAGAGACAAAACTGGACTCATAGATTTAGGAATGAAAAAGGCATGATTTTCATTTTTTTCTCCTCCTAGCTAATATTTGATACAGGTTAAAACCTTAACCCCTCAGAGGTTCCTATTCCATTCTCTGGCCATCAGGTATGTATCAGGATTGGTCACTGACATTCCAGTGCCTTGGATGGAGCTGATAACCAGCTCTGACTGCATTCTCCTGGCATGGTCAGATGTCCAGTGACTGGTGGCATCTGAGATGGACTGAGATCTCTGCAAGGAAACCAAAACCTGAACAGAGCCAGTAAATTGACATCACTTTTGTTTTTAAGAGAACTACAGATCATCAGATGGAGCAAAGTCACAGATTCTGTGCATTGTTCTCACTATGATTTTTTTCTCTCTTCTGTAACACACTTAAGATTTTTGCCTATATGATATCTGGAAAGGTGGTCTTTTCATGTTCTGGAAGAACACTAACTGGGAAGATGAGAAGTGCCTGCTCATAGCAAGCAAGGTATTGTATGGTCAGTCGTGCAACAGCACATGCTGAAGGCTAAAAATGAATGGGCAAGAGGAGTGAAAAAAGGATCACAAGAAAAGTGACCTTTTACTAGGTCTCTAAAAGTCTTGGTGCTTTGAAAACATGAAAATATTGGGGTTTGAGGTGACTAAAATCCAAGGTGAGTTTTCAGATAGGGCCTGTCCTGCTGTGGTGATACTGATAAATAGCATTGCTTTAATTAAGATCCTCGTAATAAAGTTACTAAATGTCATTGAAGGGAACAAGCCAGACCTCCAGTGGCGAGTGGTGTCTTCTGTGGTGATCTGGTGACCTGGCAACAAGCCAGCTGGGCCCCAGGGGACCTGCTGGTGTGGCCACAGTACACTGGAGATAGGAATGTTAATGCATCTTTAACTAGATCTGCTGATCTTCAGATTCATGTGTGCTGAAATCTGTGCACATAGATATTAACAGCCATTTCCAGGACGAGAGCCATTCTTGAAATAATCTGTACATGAGCTTGAGTTTACGATTTTCTCCTGGAGGGTGTTAAATAATGAAATACCTATTAATGAGTGAGATACACCTGCATTAATTGTTCTGTGCAATTGACTTCTAAATCAAATAATAGCTTGAAACATGGTCTAGTACTGTAGTATTTGGCTAACATTTCGTCAGTTTCCTAATTTGTGTAACAGCCTATTCTTTTTCTTACTGTGTAATCAACTGTTGTCCACAAGATGATGTATCCCTGCATAGTTACCATGTTCTACTCCTCCCAGTCTTAAAAAGCCCTAAACTTTACTAAAACAAAACATGTAATAAAATAATTTTTAACAGAAAATAAGGGGAAATCTGAGTCGTGAGCTTCAGCTGAAGTTACACAAATCTACGCCCTGGACCTTTACAGGTTTCTCAAACTGTGCACTTCAGAGCTGTTCCTTTGCAGGTTTATAAGCCTTCTGGCTCCTGAGAACCCTCCTGTACTGCTGACTAAAGCTGAGGGATCCTCCTCCACTGCCTCACAAAGGTACGAGTTCCTGGGATACTCTCTCAGTTTGCTTGAGAAATGCGGGTAGAGAAAGAATCCAATCATTGACCCCTAAAAGTAGCCAGAGGAAGGCAGGGGGGCTCACTGGCTGGTGTGTTTGCAGGTGCACACACGGGGCACGGGGAGGGGGCTGGGAGCAGCAGTGCTGGAGTGGGGATGCCCCTGGTGTGGTTTGGAGCAGCCAGGGGGTGGCAGTGGGGATGCCCCTGGTGTGGTTTGGAGCAGCCAGGGGGGTGGCGGTGGGGATGCCCCTGGTGTGGTTT